>JANBPK010000874.1:0-72191 GCA_027579435.1 Candolleomyces eurysporus | reverse complement strand
TTCATATTCCCTTTCAGAAAGCTTTGCCATTTAAAAAGGATTGCGCATGAGATGTGGGTCGTGAAGGTTTGCACTGAAGATTAGATTAGCTTGGTATCATTATCTACACAATCTTATCCAGTATCCGTTCACTATCGTGCCAGTCACTGGAGCCGAATTTTGTATTTATTGTGGATTTTTACCTGAAAAGGTACAAGGTTCATCAACGGGAAGCTCTAAGCGAGCATCCAGTGAGCTGGCCTCTCAAAAAATCGCATTTAATCCAGATAAGGGTGAACCCGTCAACGCCCAACCGACGAGCGTCATCTGTGTGCAGCGCGAGACTGAATGCATAAGAACGAGACGAGATATTGAAGCTTCCTCCTCTTTCTCCTTTCTTTTTGGGATTTCATTTATTTTTATTTGTAATTCTTCTTGCCACTAGCACCAGTATCGAGCCGACATTGCATCCCACGATTGAATAGCGTAGTGCACTGGTATCGAGGGATGCTTAAGCTCTACGGGATTTCAGTCGCGAGCCCCCAGACTCTCGACTAGTAACTGGCCAGGGAATGCGACACATTGCCTCACACCTCCGAACAGGCAGAGAGGACCGAGAGATTATGTGTCATGGACAAGACCGAGTCATTGGGTAAAACACGCCAATTAGCAATAGTACATATCCTATTAAGTGTGCCGATTATAAGTGCATATGTTATGATAAGTAAGAGAAACCCTGGAGAGGCGCAGCCAATGTATATAGTTCCGTTGTACTATAGGCTGGCGTCCTTCCCACTCATGGAATGCTTGGCAAGAGGTAGCCAGAAAATCGCTAACTACAAACCACAAATGGCGAACGTACCTCCCCATCGTTCTTTCGATTCAAACACGAAGAGGGGCTTTGGCACGGACGCTGTGGACCTTATGCTTCTGGACACGGTATCGTTTCGTTTGTAGCTTGGTCTTTCTGTCGTAAATGAGATTAACCCAGATTCGAGACAGTAGATGCGTCCACCGCTGGCGGACAACACGTCTCCCTCCCAGCATCATATACTTATCCAACCTCTGCACGGCATCAGGGCACTTGGCACAGGGGTAGCGCGCACGCTTCGCATGAACGTGAACTTGCGTGAGGTCGTGGGTTCAAATCCCACAGTGTCCACTTTTTCGCCCTCTCCTCCATTTTTGACCCTTCAACCTCCGTTGCCTTCTTCTACGGATGAAGAGTTGAAGATGCATGGGCGCCCTTCCAACGAGATCAAGTCAAAGCCAAGAACAGGGATTTTGTCCATTCAACGCAAGCCCTAATCTATAAATTACTGGTACGGCGGGACGTCCATATGCACTGGGATATTAATAATTACAGACAGACAGTCGTGCGTCGTCTGTCTCAATGTCGTCTAAGTAAACGCGATGAGCCCTTTTCAAAGTATACATACTCCCTGTACTGGCTAGAAAGAGTGATTGGGTGAAAGTTGCCGTCCTTGAGGAAAGTCCGAGTTCGACGATAGAAAGAGACTCGGAGAGACACTCAAGTAGCGAAAATCCCGATCAACTTGAACGCAGGCACGCCCTGCCCTTCTTCTCCCAAAAGCTGGCACTCTACGAAATGGCTTCCTCTCGAGACGAACTGGTCGATGATCGCCAATCTAAAGGTACACATCAAGCAAAACGACTGTCAGTCACCGTCCGACAAAAACAAAGGAGGAGAGAGGAAGCAGGATACTCACGAAGCAACAGGCTCCCCAACATCACCCGCATTCTCAATAACCTTCGCACCCGCATAGTTATCATCAACCCAACACTCCACACTACTCCCCTCTCCAACCTCCCTAACAGGCTCCTTCAAATAATACACCCCAATATCGCCCCCTCCCACCTGAATCGGGATCCTCAACTTGCTCGACGGGAGTTTGGAATACCAGTAATGCGCAATCGACCTGAGCGAAGACCCACCCGACGTTGCGGGGTGATGCGCATACCAACCCGACCCATAGAACAGAGAGGGTGGCAGAGGGTTGATAAGGTCGTTCGCAGAAACACAGAACGGCGCAATCTCCTCAAACCTCCTCCCGCTATTCGGCCTCGTATTAAGCCGAGCAGGTGGGACTTGGTACTGCGCCACAAGGTGCGGAAGCCCCTTNGAACCTCCTCTTGCCTTCTCCATCTTGANTCGNCCGTCCCTGTCTTTCGCAGCGTCCGAGTCGCCGGAATCGCTGCCGTCCTTGTCGCCAGGCTCAGGGACGCCTTTCCGTTGCCCCACACCACCAAAGAGTCCGTGAGCGTCTCCGCTCCCTTCCTCCCCTGGCTTGTGCTTCGCCTCGTGCTCCCACGACGCGCCCCTCGCCCACATCCGCACCTGCACCCCCCACCCGCATATACGCCCATCCACGACATCTACCCGTCTTCCCCTCGACGACACGAACTATCACCACGAGCGCTGCCCCTCCCCCTCCTCCTCCTCCTCCTCCTCCTCCTCATCCATCAACATCAACATCAACTTTCACTTCATCTACATCTACATCTGATGTAGCACTGGCTCAACCTACTCAACCACTGACTTCTGACGCGGGCAGGATCCAAAGCAACGTTCTTAATGATATGAGACTTGCCTTCGTGAGGCTGGGCAACCTCCTGATAGAGCTCGGCAAGCTCAATCCTAACGAGTTTCCAAAGCCCGAGGCGGCCTGAGCGAGTCTCAGACCGGCCTCGCGCCAATGTGATAGGCGGGTGCTTCTTTCTTGCAGCGCAAGGAAGTCGACGACCCGGTCTTCAGCACATGGCATTCGACGCGACGAAATGAAAAGTGGCGATCCGGGATCGCTAGGATTCCTGTGATCGTCATTTATAGAGTCTCTTTCCCTTCCCTTGCCTGGATCGTCATTGTGCGACGTCGGTGACGTCTGCACAGTATGCATTTTCATCTTTTTCATCTTTTTTCCGGGTTCCGACGAGTCATATATAGCATTCCATCTGTCCTACACACAAACTGTCAATGTGCTGGCATCCCGCATTCTATAGCATTTAGACTTTTGTTTCTGGGAACCCCACTGGTTGGGCCCTGGAGCTGTTTTTTTTCGCATTGTACTGTATGTAACTCTTGCTAGGTTCTTCGGAATAGCATGTATTTTAGTTGCAAAAACCATAGAATTCGAGAGACGTAAACCATGATTTGAATGTTGGTTGTGCGGCAGAATTTGAATAAAGATTTGGCAGGGACAAGGGACAAGGGGCGCCGAAAAATGATAGGAATCAGAATGCCAAGAACCCCGTCGAGGACAATGTTTGGAAATTGGTCGGCTACAGTCGGTTACCACCTACATCCGTTTATTTCACTGGTTTATTTCTTGCTCTCACCATCCTTTCCATCTTTCCTTCTCTCTCCCTCCCCCTGTTACCATCGTCATTGACCTTCGGAACTTCCGAGGTGCTCACAGCATTCTAGCGCTCACCTAGAGACCATTCATTTGTACCCCCACAATCCTTACAAGCCGACATCGCGACAGCGCTCAAAAANCTTTTGAAAAAACCAAACACCATCGTTCAAGCAGCAACATGAAGTTCTTCAGCTACATCTTTACAGCTTTGACCGTCTCCCTGCTCCCTGTGCTTGCCGCTGCAGGCGAACACCTGAACCGCAACATTCACCACTCAGGAGTTGCTCGCCGCGCTGAGGGCCATCTGCTCGACAAGAGGCAGAGCCAGCACTCCAAGTGGTCGTGGTATGACACTCAGACTGGAAATGCGTACGTCCCGAACCTACCTCTGCAAGCCCGTCCTAGGGACTCACCGCGTTTTTTGTGTTTAGTGGCTCCTGTGGTCGTCACCTTCAAAACTCTGAATTTGTGAGTTCCCTCACAGGTGGAGTCGGGTTTGGTGCTCGGCTCCACCTTTCTTTTCTTCGTTTGGATCCCAGGGCTGACTCTGCCGTGCGTCATAGGTTGTTGCCATGAATGTCCCAGTAAGCTATCTGTGCTTCATGTCAGAGCGATATTTTCCTAATGGTTCGATTAGCAATACCAAGCTGGCAACTGCTTCAAATTCATCACCTTGTCCTGGAGGGGAAAGTCCACGCGAGCCCAGATTGTTGACATGGTGGGTCTTGTCTTGCTGCTCGCCTGTTCGGAACTGGCGTTAACCTGTATATCAGTGCCCTGGATGTCCCTATGGAGGGCTCGATCTCTCTCCTGCCCTGTTCCAGTTCTTCGCTCCCCTCGGGACGGGTATCATCCCTGACGGAGCTTGGTCGTTCGGAGGTGAGGCCCCCGCTCCCCCTCCTCCCCCTCCTAAGCCTTCCACCACTACCTCCCGCTGGACTCCCCCTCCTACTCCAACCCGAACCTCCACCAGGTCTACCTCCACCCGCACCACCACTAGCGAAAGGCCCACCACCACCAGTACCAGGTCAACTTCCACGACCACCTCTACCACCTCTTCTTCTTCGAGCACGGTCTCGGAGACTACCACGAGCGATGCTGCTGGTCCTACCAGCTCTGCTCGTGTTGCGAATTCTGGCAATTTGGCAGACATTTCCGAATTGGCGGTTTCCTTTGGTCAAATCGTCATCTCCGGAGCGGCCGCTGGTGCTGCTGCTCAGTAAATCAACTGTCCGTCCGAGACCTTTCGGCAGGAGACAACTGACTGACTCACTGCGCTAAAACTGCGGCGTAATATGCTTATGTTCGCCGTGATCTTCTTTGTGCTGTGTTCTGCTGCCAATTCACCACACAGGACGGCGTTATTGCGACGTCGTCTCCTGGTTTCAGCCCTCTTGTTCTCCTGTTATGACGTTGTTGCACATCAGCGATCGTTTCTTCTGGTTAACATTCGACGCTGACTTACATACCCTTCCATTTCCCTCTCCCCCCTGTTTGTTTGTCTGGCTATTTATATTCATTCATGTACAGATAAATTGTTCTGTGTGTAGTCATGCTGTAATGAGCGCGGTGTTTGTTAATTGCCATTTTTTATACCTTGAATCGATTAGCGTTGCCGTTATCAAGGGAGAGGAAAGAGTTCAAGGGGATGCGAAGGAGGACCTGGGAGAGCAACTACGACCGGGGTTGGATGTAAAAAATGCGTGCTTTATGAATGAGGAATGTTTGTGCGCTTCGGCCCAGCGCGGGGAGCCAAGTTAGCCCAAGCCCACAACACGTCTTCTGGGCGGTGGCCCCAGTGGGCACAATCTTTTCTTAGCACTTGCATCACCGATTCTTGTGGGAACCGTTTCATTCGGACGCTTCGACACAACACTATTCCTTGGATATAGACCTTTCACGAAAATGAGTTGCACTACAAAGATCGGCTCAAGCGCCCATAAAATACCATTTTGGCGTGGTGGCCTCCATATATACTTCAGCGGAGGACATAGCCCGCATGGACCTTGTCGTCTCTTGTCGTTTAGGCCGGTGCGGTCCCACGATGTCCAAGTCAAGCTCCAACGATGGACCCGCACAGGGCGAATGTCCGGGAACCGCATGGGAGATCAGATGTACGGACATCCACGTCCGTCCCCTAACAACCGATTTGTTCAGCGCCTTTTCGCTTGCCCCCTCTTTTTGACCCTTCCCCCAACGTCCCCTCCTTCGGCTCACTCCCATTACGCTATAGTCACTCATTTGACAGTGTTCGGTGCCTGCCTCTCGCGCTCACCTGTCTCTTTCGCTCGTTTCGCGTCTCGCCCTGAATAATTTGTTTATTTTCTTTTTATTTGGGAGAAGAACACCTACTTCAACCTACTCTGCAACGACGAACATGTCCGCCCTACTGTTGAAACTCACCTCGCTCCTGTCGCTGGCCATGGCCGTCATGGCTGCCCAGCACAACGCCCACCTGAACAGGAATCATCACGACGCGTTGGCAAAGAGGGCCTCTGGGCACGTCGAGCTGCACAGGCGTTTCTCTAATGCCAAGTTCACCTATTACGACGCCCAAACCGGTAACAGGTTCGTGTCAGGGAAAGACGCGCTCGAGGGGCGGGACTGACGACAGGCTTCTTGTTCGTTTTTAGGGGTGCTTGCGGTACCTTCATTGGCAACAACGACTTCGTGAGTGCTCGCTTGTTAAAATAAATGCCACGTGTGCTAACCCGACTTTCAGGCCGTCGCTTTGAACACTCCTGTACGACTTTCGCTAGGAAGACCAAATCTTCTGTTGCTGACATTTTTTTCTGGCATGCTTTAGCAATACGGCGGGGGATACCCTGGACCCAACTGCTTCAAGAAGGTTACCATCAGCTTTGGAGGAAAGACCGCAACGGCGACTATCCTTGACCAGGTTGGTTGACAATCATCAAGTACAGGAATCCATGTCACTCACCTTGTCAAATCGTAACAGTGCCCTGGATGCCCTTACGGTGGTCTTGACCTGACCCCGGCCTTGTTCGCCTACTTCGCTCCCCACTCTCGTGGAATCATCTACGGCGAGTGGAACTTCGTCGGCGAAGGGGCTCCCCCGCCCCCACCTCCACCTCCCCCCCTTGCCAGCATTCCGTCCAACCGTCAGCGCGAATTTACCGGCAACTTGCCATGCAGTTTCAGCTTCGACGCATGCACTGAAACTATCAGTACATGCGCATTCGCCTTCGATGCACATACATGTCGTTCGGGTGCATTCACATCTAGTTTTGCCGCACCTCTTGATCTCTGGATTACTACCTGAGGCGCTAAGCTTGTACTTGTACAACGAACCATGTCGCATCTCGCCTTGCGCTGAGTTTGGGAGACGATCGCACTTGGTCGTGACAATGGCTTTCTGGGAAAACCAGCCCTCATTCTGTAAGCCATCCATGACTTTACGAACCGATGTTTCCACTGCTTGATAAACAACTGTCACATCTTGAAGGTACATGACACCCCCCCCGAGGCTTTTCTTGGAGAAACCTGGCGGGTGTGCGTTATAAATAGAGCAGAAAGTCAGTGGCAATTGATTGCGTACGATTTTTTGAGCCATTCCAAGATTATGTTGAAAACTTTATCATCCGACTCTGTAATGTGGTCGAATCCTGGGGTCTCCACGAGTATGAGACGATAACCCTGCCGCCACTGTTGTGGAATGTCCTTCGGCTCGACAATCGAGAATTTGACTTCTTTCATTGGCGCTGAAAGTGACGAATCGACGATCATCTTTTGTGCGGAATCAGGTAATAAGTCATTAATGAACTAGAAAAAGATGAGTCCACGACTGGCGTTGAAGTATATGCGTTATGTATAGCGTACGGTACTCTTTCCAGATCCTACTGATCCCGTGATTCTACAAAGCCTGTCAGTAAACTTACAGGCTTGTAAGAAGAGTAGTAAGGACGTACAGAAGAACAACGTCGTCGGGCTTGAAAGGTTGAGACTCGTGTTCGCGGGCGGCTGATCGTGGGTTCAATAGCGCTCGGCCAGATGAATCCGATGTTGAGGAATTTTGATGCATAAACAGAGAAGTACTTCCTTCAGCCGAGGAGACTTGGGACAACTGTGGAGACAGAGAACGACTGCCTTCGACCTCTTGGAACCTACGTGGAGGAGGCAAATGGGGTTTCCAGGCCATCCTATCAGTATCCGAGGCTTGGGACAGCAGGGAAGATAGAGGACCTTCCTTGGGACCCATGCGGAGGATGCAAATGAGGGTTACGGATGTTTTCATGAGTCTTTGAGGGTTGGGATGGCGGAGAGGGCAAATGAGGATGTCGGGCCTTTACATCGGCCCTTGAGGCTTGGGACGGTGGTGTCGGGGACGATGCACCTTCTCCTTTGGCGCTTTGGGACCCATGTGGAATAGGCGGATAACAGTGCTGGGCCTTTCCATCGGTCTCCGGAGCTTGGGACGGTGGTGAAGGGGGAGTACCTGCTCCTTTAACCGCTTGGGACCCTTGTGGAAGAGGCGAATGAGAGTGCCGTGCCTTTAGGTTGGCCTCTGACGTTTGGGACGGCAGTGAAGCTGGATTATCGTCTTCAGCCGCACGGGACCCGTGTGGAGAAGGTGAATTAGGGTACCGCGCCTTGACATTGATCTTCGACGGTTGAGACGGCGGTGAAGATGGAATACTTTCTCCTTCAGCCGCTTCGGACCCTTGTGAAGAAGGCGAATGAAGGTGCGGGGCCTTTACATCGGTCTTTGACGCTCGAGACGGCAGTGGAGATAAAGTACCTTCTCCTTCGGCCGCTTGGGGCCCAGGAGCAGGAAAACGGGGAGCCTTTGCACCCGTCGTGGAGGCTCGGGGCGGCAGTGGAGACGAAGTAATTTCGCCTTCGAGGACCTGGGACCCATGTAGAAGAGGCAAATGAGAGTGCGGCGCCTTTACGTTGGTCTGCGAGGCTTGGGATGGTAGTGGAGACGGAGTACTTTCTCTCTCGACCGCTTGAGACCCTTGTGGAGAAGGCGAAAGAAGGTGCCGGGGCTTTACACTGGTCTTCAACGCTTGGGGTGGCAGTGGAGATGAAGTACCTTCTCCTTCGACCGCTTGGAACCATTGCGGAGGAGGCTTATGAGGGTGCCGAGCACTTCTATCAGTCCTCGAGGCTTGGGACGGCGATGGGGATGGAGTAACTTCTCCTTCAACCGCTTGGAACCTAGGCGGAGGAGGCGGAGGAGGCGGAGGAGGGTGAGGAGCCTTTACATCCGTCGTGGAGGCTTGGGACGGCAGTAGAGACGTAGTACCTTCCCCTTCGGCTGCTTGGAGTTTAGATGGAGGAAGCGAAGAAGGTTTTCTTGCATTCTTGGGGGATTGGGGTGTCGTTGGGGGAGGGCGAGGAGATTTCTCCTCGGTTGCAGAGGCTTGCGGAGGAGACGGAGTACCTTTTCCTTCGCTTGTTGAGGCCTGGGATCTAGACGAAGAAGCTTTCGCTTCAGTTGCGGAGGCTTGGGGTTTAGGCGGACTGGGCGGAGAAGCTCTTCTGGAGGCCGTGGGGGCTTGGGATTCACGCGGAGAGCTGGGGGCTTGAGACCTAGGTGGGAGAGGGAGAGGAACTTCTCCTTCGGTCGCGAAGGTTTGAAGCTTAGGCGCATGAGATGGAGAAGTGTCTCCTTCAAGCGGGAAGGACTGGCACTCAGGTGCAGGATGTTGGCCTTCGATCAAGGGCTCAGCCGAGAGAGCTTTGTCATTGGTGGCGGTGTCCGGAACTGTTATATGGGAGTTGGGGGGCTCATGCGAAGGACGAGATTTAATCGACGTCAACGCGACTTCGCTTTCGGCGAGAGAATTCTGGAGCTTAGCTGAACCCGGATCGGCTGAGTCCAACGAGTTCGATGAATGCCCGAAGACAGTAGTCATTCTGAGGAGTGGAAAGTGAGAGTCAAAGTTAAAGGCAGTAGCTTATGAATGACTTAAAGCATGGTTTCATCGTGTAAGTAATACTCAGACAACCTCAATTGGAAAGATCCTTGAAACGGGCTTAAGGGTCTCGAGTCCTCGAGGCCTTGAGAAGACATCAACCCAGCCCCACGCTGTTGTCGTGTGATGTGCGTGAAGGAATCAATCTCGTCGCAAGGTCAAACTCGTTGACCATTACTTCTCGCCTCCCCGCTGCTTGCCAGCAATCTGACAGTTGTGCCTCTCTCCTTCGACTCCCTGGTTGAACATACCTGAGGTCAATATGAGCCCATGATGTTTGTTGCTGTTTGTACAAGCTTTCGTGCGTCCCCTGACGCCTGTTGTGTTTTCATGTGTGGAGGACTCCCTTCACTTTTGTATAGCCGTAGCAGCGGCCGTTTAATCCCAGCGAGGTAATGGAACGAGGGCATCAAGAATGTACTTGCACCGGAAAATCTCGCACCCCTGCGCTCTTTCACGACAGTAGATGTTGGTCAGTTTACATCTCTCTTGAATGAAGCGAACTAAAATGCCGCGTTTTCTAATGAAACCCACGCAGAAGCCCCTTGGTACGCCGACGAAACGCTTCCAGCTACCCCCNAATGTTATGGTTGGGCGTTAGGGTGGTTTTGCTCGGAGGGCGCCGCGAGTAGCGAAGTCCTTTGCGACATCATGCGTCATCACCGATCGAAGAGCTGGATGTCAGCGACATACTTTTGAGACATGACTTAGGGTCGCAGCTGTGCAAACGAAGCGACATGAGGAAGAGAGCCTGAAAACAGAACAGGAGCAGGTAAGGATGCGGAAAAGTCATACTGCGGCAGTTGCATCAACACAGAATACATATTCTCCAGATCGCTATTGAGCCGCTTATCTACCAGAGGTCGAGTTGCTGCGAGCTGGCTCGGGTTTGCAGCTGGAATTAGCCTATACGTGCGAGCAGGATCCAAAGGGTGCATCCTGGCCAGTGCTACGGTCGCCTTCAGCTTAAAATTACGCGCAGCAAGTTACCAGAAGAATGGCTCCGTCTCCATCATATTCAAAAACTCCGTCCTAGCCTTGCACTTTCTCGAGGAGCCCCGATTAGATTGTAAAGCACCAAGATCTTTGGAAAAGCATAATTCCATGTCCCGTATTCTGAAAGGATGATTTACCCGGGTCGAAAACCCATCCAAAGCTACTGGGAAGACTTGTTTTCTCTGGTCAGACATACCTTCATTGCCCATCAGCACAAACAGGGATCGTGCCCCTAATCCGACTTCGGTCAGCCGAGGGATCCTGAATCGCCTAGTAGATGATCATACAATTCGATTGAACATGTGGCTGAGTTGTGTCTACAATGCTTCTCGGAGATCAAGAGACATCGGCTGATTGAGCCAAGATACGAGGCTCCCTGAAGTTTGTCGCACTGTCTCCTCCATGGACTTGGATATCTGCTCCCACTTGTCGTATGAAGTCCGGATTCTTCGATAGGTTTCTTGGTCACGGTTCTGGAGCAATTGTGATGAAGGTGTCAGTCAATAGGGGCTTGAGATGAGAGGTCGTTCACGACTTACCTCGTGCTCCAGAAGAGCATGTGACAAGAACACCAGCCAACCATCGAATACTGGTTTGAAGAATGAGGGGAAATGCTGGGGTTCGGCTAACTGATACCTCTCAGAGTCCTCCGAGACATACATTTCCACCTTTTCCCATCTCCTTGTTGCCTGGGGGAGATGATGCGAGATGGCCTCGAAGAGAGGTGATCCGCACCCAGGGTCTCCCAATGGTTTCAGAAGGAAATGGCATATGAATCCAGCAACTGAAAGAGGTACTGAGACACCAGGGTTACGTTGAGAGTCAGGAAGATATGTTCACAATAGCATGAATCCGCACATACCGCTGCTGTCATCCCTGTCCAGGGCGCTAATACAGGACTCAATAACAAATTCGACACCACGGGAGTCTGGAACAAAGAGGCTCTTCGAACGACTGGCACTGTCGAGAAAATCCACAAAGGATTTGTGGTAAAATTTGAGATGTTGGAGAGGTGATGGTGGAGTAGCCTGCACGGCGTCCACCGTGGTGACGAGAGACCGTAAATCAGAGATGAGCACCTGATGTGCGGTGGCTTCCAAACCGAGAAGTACATTCACCTCGGCAGCAGAAAAAACCACATCAGGAGTCCAAGTACCATCCCCAAGTAGCTGGTACACCCTGAGCCATAGGAGGAAATCCCGCCCTGGGTTTGCTGACTCGTATGCTTCCTTAGCAGCAGATAGAATGTTGGTGTACAGGAGGTCCAGTGCGGCGAAGGGCTGCGTTTGGTCCTCGGGTGTCCAGTTAATGACCGCTCGCAATCTGTCCACGGGCGAACTTCGTTGTTCCGACACGAATTTGATCACCGTCGCTGCGTAGACGAACTGCCCGGACGCGTTAACGACCAGGGTCTTAATGTCTTCCTCTGACGGCCATGAGGGGGATTGTGCTCGAGGATCAACACATCGTTGGCCTATATCGCGGAACCTCCTCGATAATGAGCGACGAATGTCACCACTGGCGTCGTACTGGTTGCTGAGTTGGATGTGATATGCCTTTTGGTGGAGACATCCGGACTTTTTCAGAACGTCACGAATAGCCAGTTCTGGCCTGCTGGAGATGAAAATGCGGAAAGGAAGCGCGTCGTTTTGGAGGAGACAATCATGGATAGTTACCAAAAGCTCTTTTTGGCGCGGTCCATCGGTACACTCATCCAATCCATCGATGAGGATGGCGTAAGGGAGGGCTGCGAGCTCGGGTGTTGGGATGGCTCGGGAAAGGACCTCCATGGGACCAATGACGAGTTTGTTCATTTGCGGCTTCAGCAATTTCTTGAATATTAGCGGATCCTTAGTCACGGCTGCCGAAATGGCCTCTCGGAGGGTAGGGTTATTGGACCCTAGTTGGTATGCGATTGTCGGAATCACAGCAGACACTGTGTTTCGAGTAGAATCGGTGGACGAGAAAAAGAATGTCGAGGCCAAAATCCCCAGCCCGGAGCACTCCTCTGCGACCGTCTGCTGCAATGCCGACTTTCCTGAACCAGCAGCGCCTGTCATGCATAGTAAACGCTGAGGTGACTTCCGGTCTTGAATCCACCCCATAAGCTCTCCGATCACCTCCACACGGGTGTCTTCGTCACATTTTGGTGAATCGAAGCGACATTCGGAATCGTACAGTGCATTTGGGGCAATATTCTGCATCAGTAGTTCCCATCCTGAGATACAAATATAATATGAATCGGACTGGGAGCGAAATTGAAGTCATAGATCATAGATCTCTGGCGACTCACCAGATTCATGCTGATGAGCATTGATTTGCAGGGTCCCGATGTTGAAATTGGTTGCATCGGGGAAAATGATTGACGACGCTCCGGTGGCTTGTACCTCCAAGTTGCTCGGACACGAACTGGCCTTCCTGGAAGTTGGATCTTCAAGTCGCTGCTCTTCGCTGCTCTTAGTCGGTTGAGTGCGCCCAGCGTTGGTTCGGTCCAAGACATCGGCCTCGAGCTGTGTTGGTACCTCAGGCCGATCTTGAGGCTGCTGCCCGACAGTTTGGTCAACATTCCGCTTTTTCGACCAAGGCCAACGCAAAAATGGTTTAGATGATGTGAGCTTCGCCCTGGAGGTCATCCTGGCCCCAAATACAGGTCGTGGCTGAAAGAAAGCTGGTGAATTCCCATGCTTCCCTCTCATTGATCCGGTAATACCCCCTGAGCCAGAAAGTTCGGCGTCACTCGGCATTGCTCGGCGACACCAGACGTCGAAAGCGCCTCCGCCAACTGTCACCAACAGTCACCGTTCCACGCCAACATACAGCAAAAGTTGGTGTATTCAATTCTGGTTTCGCCGAATGATAGCAAGACTCGCCAACAGCCGGTGAAAATTGTCAACAGTTGCCGCTAAATGTGTATACCAGGTGTATGTAGCTATGCCCTTGTCCCTCTGGTCGTCCCCTAGTCCTGTCTCATGCGATAACCTCGGATATTAGAGTCGAGTATGCTGTCGATATCGAAGGTCGCTATGGTGCAGCTTATCTCCCAGAGGTCAAATTGCTGCTCGGCTTGGGTTTGCAGCCGGACTTGGCCTATGCATGGCAGTAGGATCTGATGGGTGCATCCTCGCCAGTGCAAAGTGCCTGGTCGCCTTCAGCTTGGATCTACGAGCAGTGTACTCGGGTTACCGGAAGAATTGCTCTGTATTGTACTTAGTCTAGTCATAGTCATAGTCATTAACCGGACTGGGTCCAGTTCCGGAACGCCGGTGTTCTGAGCCTTAAACTATAGTACAAGCAAACTACAGTAAGATCCCAGCCTCGCATCCTGCAATGCACCCCTAAAATGTCGCGCGTGTTTCAGGACCAAAGATGTGCACCCTCAGACAGGACGTACATCACCTACCATCCCACTCCTCTTCATACACGCTCCACCGGAGGTATAAACATTTGCATTGGGTACACGCTGAATACCTGGTGCGCAAGTTTAGCCACAAGCCTGATCCTGATATTTTCACGATGAGCCGCTATTTTCTGGAAGCCGTCGGACTGAAGGGCAGCTGAATTGAAGACAATTAGACAGAACAGTGATAACGAAAGATCATGATAGAAGATTTCGAATGTCGAAAATGAATGACGAGGGAGATGGTGCCTGGGAGAGCAAGAATGAACGTGGAGGAAATCCGAAAGGAACGCTCATCCAGACCGGCCAGCCCAGAGCGGACGATGGTACATCGACTCTTTCCACATCCCTCCCTCAGGCGGACTGGTGCTTTTGAGAGCGGCAATCATCTGCGTCGGCGGGATGGTTCTCACGTTCGGATACACAACGCAATCGAGTATGAAAGCAGAACCTTATTCTCTGGAGGAACGATCTTGACTCTAGACCGTTAGCTGACCATAGCATAGATAGAGAGGGAGAAAGGAAAACAGATATCCTTGCAAGCCGTTCAAGCTCTTCCTGGATCGTCAAAGTAATCGGTCTCTTCCTGGCACGAACCAAACCCCTCGTCTTCAACAAGGCTTTCGTCGTCATCGGTGGCGGTGGTGTTGCATCCGTCGCGACCATCGTCTTCGCACTAGCTGAATCCCGCTGATCCCGTCTCCTGGGGCCGATCTCGAGCGTCTGATACCTTTGGTCGAAGCAAAAGAACCAATTTGAGCAGGAGGCGCGACCGATCTCTTGATGACGAACTTTCGAAGAACTGTAAGGTACAACGGACCACATTCCGACGAACTCTCGAGCGGGGCATCCTATCATTGACCTTTCGCTCCCCACTGACAAGTTTGAGACCGAAGGTTAGAAAGCACACTCACCTCTTCGTGCGGCGGTGATAGACGACCACTGAGGCGGTCATCCATGATGTGTGAGAGCCCAACCCCTTGTGTCACGTTGTCGTTGGTGGCGCATCCCAGGAGTGACGCTGGTCAGGTAGTATCTGACCGGGGTTGCAGTAATCTGATATCTAGCTTCGTGGACTCACTAGTATGCACGATATGTCACAGTCTCTCTCAAATCGTTCAATAAAGAACCACAGTCAATAATGCATAAGGCAAAGACAGGATATCGATACATGTCAAATAATACAGATCAGTGTTCAAAACCGAAAGTCACTAATAGCATTTGCAACGAACCAGATCCTTGATTTTCCGCATGAATTTGGACGGATTCAGGAGGCCTTTCAACCTACCAACTTCCCTTCTGATGTCGACCTCATTCGACTCGAGCCTCGGCAGGAATGGGCCAACAATCGGCCATGCACCTTCGTCTCTGGTGTACCTTGTGATCACTGGATTGTGGCCCAAGGCCCTAACCCAACCTATGCTCAATGAATTATGTTGGGTCTGGTCTGTCGCAGGGTTGTATCCCCACTTGGTCGTGACAATGGCTAGCCGGGAGGACCAGTCCGGGTGCTTAAAGCCCTCCAGGACTTTCAAAACCGTCCCGTAAATCCCTTTACCTGAAGGTACTGTCAGATCATGAAGGTAGATGACGCCTCCGCGATATCTCCCTCTGGGAAACCTGGTGGGTGGTGTACGTTAGAGCAGGAAAATAGGGACTATTAACTGCGTACGATCTTCCAAGCCAACCCAGAATTTCTCTGAGAACAGCGGCATCTCGAACCGCGTCGTCTTCGAATCCTGGAGTGTCCACGAGCACGAGGCGACGATTCGGCCGCCACCGTTCCGGAACGTCCTTCGGCTCGACGATCGAGTATTTGACTTGCGTCGTGCAGGGTAGGATTGACCCACTTTCCCTGGTATCCATCTTTGGTGAAGACTTTGGTAACAGGCTATTTATGAACTAGGAAAAGATGAGTCTCCAGCGGCGTTGAAGTAAATGAATGTATAGCGTACGGTACTCCTTCCTGACCCCTCTGGGCCCGTAATTCTATCGAGTCCGTCGGTAAGCATCCAAGCTTGTAGCAAGAGCGGCAGGACGTACAGAAGAATGATGTCGCTGTCCGTGAAATCTGGGGGTAAATTTATCGAAGATTGAAACCCCGAGTTCAAAGGCGCACGGCTGGATGGGACCGATCTCAAGGAACCGTGACGCCGAACCAGAGAATCGTTTCCATTGGCTGTGGGGTCTTGTAAAAGCGCTACCGATAAATTGCTTGCGTTCTCGGGGGATTGGGATCTAGAGCTGAGTGTGCTCAATGGATACTCTGCAGTGTCAGTTGGAAATCTGGAGCGTGTCATTCTGGGGAGTGAAAAGTGGGGAGTCGCAATTCAAAGCAGAAGACTTATCAATGACTGAGAGCGTGGCTTCGTCGTGTAAGTGACACTGATGCGGCGCGTGTGATATACGTAAGGCAATTCAGTGCAGGTTGTTAGTTGTAGAGCAGTGGCGCAAGTGACCAAACAAACCTATTGAAAAATTGGGACTTGCGGTTGTTCTTTGAATGGAGACATCGAAGTCATTGCCTCACGGAGTCGGAGTTCAAGTTATAGCTGTGCGGTAATGGTTAAATTCAATACTAACTCTTCTTTCCGCAGCAACCATCGACGCAGTCCATTCCCGTACAATGAGATTACATTAAAAGGGATGGCGGTTGCCCTCGCCAGGTTTGGGCGATTATAGTTGGCCAGGGGGACAAGGTCTACTCCCGGTCGAACTATCGGTTATTAGTTGATGGTCCCTTCGAGAAGTTCTGTTATGTTGTGACTTCTATTGGATTACAGTCATTTTCAAGTTTCACGCCCTTTTTTNCTTTCTATCTTTCATCTTCGATGCCACCAACTGCCACGTTCCCCAGTTCCTAGCGATCCGCTCCGAGTCCAGGAATCAACCATTTTGAGCTATATTGAACCAAAGCCTCGGGTTTTCTCAACCCACCCAGTTTGGCGATATGATCACACCGGTTAGCCCGGTGCCCAAAGCTTCCTCGTATAATAGGAAAAAACAACACATGTTCTTTATCTCGTCCCTTGACCGTTACCCCTCACCTCCCTCTGCTCCCCAGCTATCTGATGGCTGTGTCTCCCTCCTTCAATCCATCCCTTTGCTGGACATACCTGACGTCAGTGTATATGACAAAGAGAAAACGGAAGAACAGGGGCAATGTGACGCCCCCAGCCTTGGATCAACCAATAACAGACGAAGGACCTCATCATGGTTGGCGAAAATAGTAGTGTCGAAATCGAGCGGTGAATGGCATCTGGTTGGGACCTACTAGGCATGTGGTTCTGGCGCCCTCGGTGTGGTAGAAATCGCCTATGTTTGGTATGACCGTAGCAGCAGCCATTTAAGTTCAGGGAGGTATGGAATGAGGGCACCAAGAACGTACTTACCCAGAAGTCTCCGTGCTCCTACCCCTCTTCACGACAGCATATATTAGTCCGTTCGACAGGTTTGCGGCTCTCTGGAATTAGCCTCGAGCCGATTTTCAATGAATACCACGCAGAAGTCCCCAAAGAAGCCAACAAAACACTTCCAGCTAGCCAGCCATGCGAACTACACACTTCAATGCGGTGATATGACTTGCAGTACAAATGAATTGTGAAAGGCAGCTGGGATGAAGACCGATGGACAATTAGATAGAACAGTGATAACGAAAGATCATGATTGAAGATTTCAAATGAATGATATGGGAGATGGAGCGCGGGAGAGCAGTAATAAGAGGAAACCTGTGGCAAGCGGCCGATGCTTCGCACGGCAGGAGCCGAGGCATTTTGCGGGCTTCCGAGGGCGAGATAGAAAGTGACGGCGGCACGAAATATGATGGCGGAGTAGAAGGAAATGTTGAAATGGGCGGACGGAAAACAGGGGGAGCTGCGATAGGTTTGAAAATGACTGATGGGAGAGATGCGGCCCGGTCACAAGGGGCGACGTCGTCTTGGCAGTTTTGGACCCCCTTAAGTACCCTCGGCAATCCGAAAGGAGTCTCAACACTCATCCACACCGGCTAGCCCAGAGGGGACGATGGCACATCGACCCTTTCCACATCCCTCCCTCAGGCGGTCTAGTGCTCTTGAAGGCGGCAATCATCTGCGTAGGCGGGATTGTCGCTGCGTTCGGATATCGAGTACGATCACAGAACCTTGTTCTCTGGAGAAACGATCTTGACCGTTGGCTAACCATACCATAGATAGAGAGGGAGAAAGGGAAACAGATGGCCGTTCAAGCTCTTCCTGGATCTCCAAAGTAATCGGTTTCTTCCTGGCACGAACCAAATCTCTGGAGCTCAACTTCAGATCGAGATCCATCGATGCGTCGGCCCTCTAGTCATGGCAGTCTTATCGTCGTTGTTCGTCTTCGACGAGGCTTTCGTCGTCATCGGTGGCGATCCGTCGCGACTATCGTCTTCGCACTAGCTGAGGCCGCTGATCCTGTGGCCGATCTCGAGCGTCGATACCTCAGAGCCTTGTTTGAAGCAAAAACGAACAAATTTGAACAGAAGGTGCTACCGATCTCTTGATGTCGAGCTTTCGAGGAACTGCAAGGATACAACGGACCACATTCCGACGAATTCTCGGGGCATCCTATCCATCGACCTTTCGCTCCCCAACAAGAAGTTTGCGACCGAAAATTAGAAGGCACGCTCACCTCTTGATGCCCTCAAATCGTTCAATAGAGCCACAGTGCAAAATACATAAGGTAAAGTCAGGATACATATTAAATAATACAGATCAGTGTTCAGAACCGAGGGTCACTAATAACATTTAACTAATAACATTTACCGAGATTGCCACGAACCAGATCCTTGATTTTCCGCATGAATTTAGACGGATTCAGGAGGCTATTTAATCTACCAACTTCCCTTCTGATGTCGACATCATTCGACTCGAGCCTCGGCAGGAACGGGCCAACAATCGGCCATGGATCTTCGTCTCCGGTGTACTTTTCGATCACTGGTTCGTTACCCAAGGCCTCAATCCAATTTCCCCTCAATGAAACATGGTGGGCCTGGTCATTATCAGGGTTGTATCCCCACTTGGTCGTGACAATGGCTAGCCGGGAAGACCAGTCCGGGTGCTTGAAACCCTCCAGGACTTTCAAAACCGTCCCGTAAATCCCATTACTTGAAGTCACAGTCAGATCATGAAGGTAGATGACGCCTCCGCGATATCTCCCTCCGGGAAACCTGGTGGGTGATGCACGTTAGAGCAGGAAAATAGGGACTATTAACTGCGTACAACCTTTTGAGCCAACCCAGAATTTCTTTGAGAACAGCGGCATCTCGAACCGCGTCGTCTTCGAATCCTGGAGTGTCCACGAGCACGAGGCGACCATTCGGCCGCCACTGTTGCGGAACGTCCTTCGGCTCGACAATCGAGTATTGGACTTCCTTCGTGCAGGCTGCCATTGACCCATTTTCCTTGATAGCCATCTTTGGTGAAGACTCTGGTGGTAATAGGCTATTTATGAACTAGGAAAAGATGAGTCTCCAGCGGCGTTGAAGTAAATGAACGTATAGCGTACGGTACTCCTTCCTGACCCCACTGGGCCCGTAATTCTATCAAGTCCGTCGGTAAGGATCCAAGCTTGTAGCAAGAGCGGCAGGACGTACAGAAGAATGATGTCGCTGTCTGTGAAACCTGGGAGTAGAGGCTTGCGCTTGAACCCCCAGTTCAAAGGCGCCCAGCTGGACAGGACTGATCTCAAGGATCTAAAGCTGACCATGCTCAATGGATACTCTGCAGTGTCAGTTGGAAATCTGGAGCGTGTCGTTCTGGGGAGTGAAAAGTGGGGAGTTACAGCTCAAGGCAGTAGACTTATCAAATGTCGAGAGCGCGGCTTTATCGTGAAATTGATGCAGTGCGCGATATACCTGAATGAGTCAGTATGATAGAACAGTGTGTGTTAGCTGTCGAGCAGTGGCGCAAGTGATCAAGCAAACCTATTGGAAAGTTGTAGTTCTTAAGAATGGAGACATCAAAGTCATTGCCTCACGGACTCGGAGTTCAAGCTATAGCTGTGCTACAGTGGTTGAATTTAATACTAACTCTTCTTTCCAACATAGCAAGAAGCAACTGTCGACGCTGTCCATTCCCATACACTCACAGGAGATAGCCTTGGGCGTCTTCCGTTGGCCAGGGTGACAAGGTCTACTTTCCAGTCGAACTATCCGGTTTTAGCTGATGGTTCCTACTGTCGCCTTGTGACCTCTATTGGATTACAGTCATTCGCAAATTACATGCGCTTTTTCTTTCCATCTCTCGTATTCTGACAGCTTGATGTGACTAACTGTTACGTTCCCCACTGCCCGGCGCTTCGCTCAGAGTCCAGGATCTACCCAATTTGAGCTTACTGTATTGAACCAAGGCTCCGGGTTTTCTCAACCCACCCGGTTTGGCGATATGACCACACTGGTTTGCCCGGTGTCTATTGCTCTCTCGTAGGATATGTTCTTGATCTCGTCGCTGGACCGTTACCCCTAACCTCCCTCTGCTCCCCAGCTATCTGGTGTGGTCGTGTCTCCCTCCTTCAACTCCATCCATTTGCCAAACCTAAACATACCTGATGTCAGTGTATATGGCAAAGAGAAAACGGAAGAAAAGGGGCAATGACGCCCCCAGCCTGCGGAAGGGCTTGGATCAACCAATAACAGACGAAGGACCTCATCATGGTTGGTGAAAATAGTAGTGTCGAAATCGAGCGGTGGATGGCATCTGGTTGGGACCTACTAGGCATGTGGTTCTGGCGCCCCTCGGTGTGGTAGAAATCGCCTATGTTTGGTATGACCGTAGCAGCAGCTATTTAAGTTCAGGGGGGTATGGAATGAGGCCATCAAGAATGTATTTACCCGGGCCCAGAAGTCTCCGTGCTCCTGCCCCTCTTCGCGACAGCATATATTAGTCCGTTTGACAGGTTTGTGGCTCTCTGGAATTAGCCTCGAGCCGATTTTCAATGAATACCACGCAGAAGTCCCCAAAGAAGCCAACCGAACACTTCCAGCTACCCTCGATATCATGGCTGGACGTCATGGTGATCTAGTTTTGCTCATAGAGTGGCTCAAAGGCGCCGCAGGTAGCGAAGTCTTTTGCAACACGATGGTCATCAGTGAAGACATCTACCAACTCAAAGGGCAGAAGGATCCTTCCCTTCTGGTATTGGAGGTTGTTACAGATAGATTTTCCAATGGTGTACCTTTTGCGACCATGACTTCGGGTTGCAGCTGTGCAAACGAGGCGATAGAAAGAAGATAGTCTGTAGAAAGCCATACATCGGGAAGGGGTAAGTGCATCTCCAGTTAAATTTTGTCTTTGTCAAGGCTTTCGACGTCATCATCGGTGATGGCGGCATCGCGCGACTCGAAGAACTTTCAAAACCCTTCTACTTTCTTGGACTCACTAGTGCCCCGATATGCCACAGTTGCTCTCAAATCGTTCGATTAAGCCCCAATGTAAAGACGGGATACATGCTTAACAATATAGATCGATGCTCAAAACCCAAGGTTACCAAAGCTTCGTCCCCGTCAGACCTTTAAGTATTCGCTTGCCTTTGGACACTTTGCTTTCTTGCAAATATATATCAAGAACTTCCTTACTGAGATTGATGTCGACTTCATTCGACTTAACCCTCGGCAGGAATTTACCGACGAGTTCCCATGGATTGTGTTGGTTGAGGGGATTGCCATGGAGTGTGCCAATGGCCAGCTGGGAATAGGAGCGGCCCCGATCCCGGAAGCCACGGAGGGCTTTCAAAACCGGCTCTTCAACCCCCAGAGGTTGATCTCTAGACAAATCGTGAAGGTAGATGACACCTCCGCGATATTTTCCTCTGGGAAATCTGGCAGTTGTGGATTAGAACAAGAAACTAATAGCAATCAAATACGTACGATCGTTCAAGCCATGTCAAAATTTCTTGGAGAACACAGACATCCGACTTGTCTGCGTTGCCAAATCCCGGAGTGTCCACCAGTATGAGACGACGATCCTGTCCATACCGTTCTGGAATGTCCTTTGACCCGACAATGAAGTATTGGATTTCCTTCGTGCAGGGTATAAGTTCCTTTGAGACAGCCATGTTTGGTGCTTTTGAGTTGGGCATGCTTGGTGCTCTTGAGGCGGCCATTTCTGGTACGTGAGGTAACAAGGAATTAATGAACTAGGAAAAGATGAGTCCCCAGCGGCGTTGAAGTAAATGCATAGCTTACACGGCTCTTTCCAGATCCTACGAGGCCCGTGATTCTATCAAGCCTGTCAGTAAGCATTTAAGCTTGTAGGAAGTGCGGTAAGACGTACAGAAGAACGACGTCGGTCTTGCGGAATAGGGATAACTCGTCATCGAGGAACAATGCATTCGTCACGGAGTTCGTAACCTTGGTGAAAATGGCGTCTTCCGGACGACTGGATATGACGATACGGAACGGGAAGGCGGGATCGCTGGCAGCCTTCTTCAATGCGGAGAAAATCTCAGCTTGATCATCCTCTTTCGATCGACGAGGCGCGTTGCTTCGAGTTGCATCATGGTACTGGACCGCTTCGCATTCGTCGAGAGCATCGATGACGATGACTTTTGGCCATGCATCTCTACCTTGTCGACACGCTCGGAGCGGCTGCAAAATCAGCTGATCGAGCTGCACTTCGAGCCTTTGATCGAAAACCGCAGGATTGCGTTCGATGGCGGAGAGGATCTGTTCCCCAACTTGTTGCATGGCCTTGTGCTGGACGAGTTGATATGCCAGCGTAGGCACCAGATATTGCTTTGAGCGCCTGTTTTCAGACACGGAGGATAACGAGAAGAAATGGGTAGCAGCTAGGATGCCCGTCCTCTGGCAGATATCGGCAACTGAGCTCATGAGGGAAGTCTTTCCTGAACCTTCAGGCCCTGTCACCCACATAATGTTTGTGGGTTCATCGCCGCTATCTCCGTCACATGCCCAGTCAAGTAACTCGTCCAGCATCTCAACTAGACATCCTGAGTGGCATCTCGGGATGTTGGAGCATTCGTCGGAGTCGTGCAATGCTCCCGCTGCGATGTGTTCATTCAACTCTATAAGCGACGTGTGGGTCAAGTCACCTGGGGCACCACTCCGGTTTCAAAGCCACTCACTCTTGATAGAATCCTTGTGTGCGCGTTCCCCATAGTGGTTGTAATTCCTCGCGTAGATATGAGTGTACTCTTCGATGCTGAAGTTTCGGGCGTTTCGAAAATGCGAGGGCATTGTGTTGACGGTGAGTGGGTGAGGAGAGAAGAGATGCAAAACGCGCTACACTTGTGGCAATGAGCCTCCTTATAATGCGGCACAAGCAGTTAACGCTCACAGCAGTTAACGTTCACATGCTGTTCAAGGCCGCGATCATACGCGGTGTAGGCGAAATCGTCGCTATGATCGGATACACAACATGATCAAGGGATTGTATTAAAACGATCTTGACTCCCGTGTTATCAAACAGCAGCCTAGTAAAACCCATAAAGAGCCTAGTATCAATGGAACGATAACACAGAGAGGGAAAGAGAGAAAAAGAAACGACAACGGACCTCGCTGCAGGCCGTTCAAGCTCTTCTGGGAGCTTCCAAGTGATCGGTTTCCTCCGGCACGATTAAATAAATCTTCGGGGCACAGCTTCAGATCGATATCCATCGATGAGTCACCTTCTCCAGTCGTAGTAGTTAATTCACCCTTTTCGTCTTGGACAAGGCTTTCGTTGTCGTTAGTGACGGTCGTATCGCGCGATTCAAAAAACTTTCAGAATCCTTCTCTTCAGTTTTCTGAGCTCGCAATCATCGTCTTCAAGCTAGCTGTAACTGACTCCCGCTGATCCTGGAGCCGGTCTCGAGCGCGCAATGATGCCTCAGGGCCTTGATTGAAACAAAAGAACAAATTTAAAAAGGAGGCCTGGCCGATCGCTTGATGCTCATATACTATACATCTTGGAGCCCAACTCCCCGTTCCACACTGTCGTCGGTAGCGCATCCCAAGAGTGACACTAGTCAGGTAGTGTACAACTGGATGCAGCGATTTGATACCTAGCTCCGTGGACTCACTTGTGTCGCGATATGTCACAATCGCTCTCACATCGTTCATTAAAGCCATAATACATAATGTGAAGACAGGATACATGTAAATAATAGCAATGTTCAAACCAAACTCTTGTGCTGCACCCGTACGCTGGGCTGAGCTGGTACGTTGGGCTGAGCCTGGTCCTTGCGACATGAGCGACGACGAAAGCAAAAATCCCGTAACTTTTGCCCAAATGTGCGACTACCTTTCGGAGGGACCTTTGGAATAGGGACCGTGACCGCCGTTCTCTTTCTGCCGGCAACCTCCTCTCTGATGTCGACCACATTCGAATCAAGCCTCGGCAGGAATTTCCTGACAATCGCCCACGCACATTTGCATTCGCTTTCGGCGCACACACATTCGCGTTTAGTGCATGTACCTTTGGCATACCCCTCGATCATTGGATTTCCACCCGGGGGTTCAACCTGGGAATTCCACACCCGCTGCTCTCCGGGTCTTCGGCCTGAGAAGTTCGATTTGGTCTTGACGATGGCTAGCCGGGAATACCAGCCACGACCCCGGTAGCCATACAGGGATCTCAAAACCGATCCGTTGACCCCTCGAGGTCGATCTTCAGTCATATCATGGAGGTAGACGACGCCTGCGCGATATAGTCCTTCGGGAAACCTGGCGGGTGTGCATTAGAGCAGGAAAGCAGTGACTATTGATTGCGTACAATTTCTCAAGCGATTCCAAGATTGCTTGGAAAACATTGTCATCCGACTCGGTTTCATGGTTGAATCCTGGAGCTTCCACGAGTATGAGACGATATCCCCGCTCGCACCATTGCGGAATGTCCTTCTGCTCGACGATCGAGTGTTGGACTTCCTTCATTGGGGATGAGAGTGAGTCATCGACGACCATCTTTGGTGTGGGCTCGGATAATAAGTCATTAATGAACTAGTAATAGATGAGTTCACAGCGGCGTTGAATTAGGTGTAAAACGTACGGTACTCTTTCCAGACCCTACTTTCCCCGTGATTCTATCAAGCTTGTCAGTGAACATTCAAGCTTTTAGGAAGAGCGGCAGGACGTACAGAAGAACGACGTCGCCGGGCTGAGGCGAAGCATTTTGCTTGGTCGTGGAAATTTCTGCGTTCTCGGAGGACTGGCAAGTAGGCGGAGCATTTCGTTCGGTCGTGGAGACTTCTGCATTCTTGGGGGATTGGCGTGTATGCGCATTTCGTCGGGTCGTGGAGGCTTCTGCGTTGTCGGGGGACTGGCGTCTAGGCGAAGCATCTCGTAGGGTTGTGGAGGCTTCTGCGTTCTCGGGGGATTGGCGAGTAGGTGAAGCGTTTTGTTTGGTCGTGGAGGCTTCTGCGTTCAAGGGCTGGGTCTCGAGAGCTTTGCTAGTAATGGGGCCCCGAGCTGCGATGTGAGAGTCGCCAGGATTCCCATGCGAAGGCTGAGATTCACCCAACGCCAACACGCCTTCGCTTTCGGTGAGAGCATCCTGGGGTTTGGTTGAACGCGGATGGGCTGAGTAGACCGAGTATGCATGGTGTGCAGTGTCGGTTTGACGTTCAGGGACAGTCATTCTGAAGGGTGGAAAGTGAGGAATCACAGTTCAAGGCAAACGATTTATAAATGCCTTAGAGCATGGTTTCATCGTGCAAGTGAAACTCACCAAACGGTGTATTGGGAGAATCCATGAAACAGGTTTCAGGGTCCTTTTTGCCCTTGAGACCTTGGACATCGCACGACCAAGTCGAGGACGACATTGATGCAGCACGCACGCTGTTGTCGTGTGATGCGCGTGTAGCGGTGAACGAGAAATATTATCCGGAACTCGAGGAAGATGAAACATGGATGGAAGAAAATGCTGGTTCGGTGAACCAATAGCGCCAAAACTAAGTGACGAGCCTTGATGTTTATTGTTGTTTGTACTCCAATATCGCGACATATCTGGCAACATCAACGACTGATCGACTCATTATCAGTCATACGGTCAGCAACGGAGACCATATCTGGCACCCCACCCAAATTCGATGTTGAGTCAAGGTGTGGCATTGGTGGGGAACCATAACAGGTCGGTTTTTATGTTTCAGACTTCCCTTTTCTGTCCTTTGTTACCCCAGACACACAGAAACCGACCTGCTACGTCGCCACTCAATGAATCACCCGGGAACATTGCGTTTTGGGTAGGGTGTGGTTCTGACACTTTCTGGCTGGCTGACACAGCTCATGTTTGGTATAACTGTAGAAGCGGCCGTTCAGTTTCAGGGGGAAAGAACGAGGGCACCAAGAATGTACTTGTCCCAGAAAGTCTCTGCATTCCTGCGACATGTTTCTCTGGAGTTCACCTCAAGCCATTGAATGCCATGCAGAAGTCCCTAACCTAAAGAAGCCAACGCTTCTTGCCCCCCTTGATGTTGTGGCTAAACGTCAGTTGGCCCAGCCTCACTGGTAGAGTGTTTCAAGGGCCCCACGGGTTGGCCACGGGTAGCAAAGTCCTTTGCGGCACGACGGTCATCCGCAAAGACTTCTACCAACTCAAGGGGCTGAAGGATCCAGCCCTTTTGAATTGGAGATTGCTACCGCTAGGTTTCCAACTGTCCACCTTTTGCAACACGACCCCAGGTTGCAGCTGCGCAAGCGAAGCGACATGAAGAAGAGAGTCTGAAGAATAAACAAGAGCAGGTAAAGACATCGAAAAATGTTACGGGGGACGTTAACCCAGAATACAAATTTTGAAGGTTATTATGGTGCAGCTTATCTACCAGAGGTCGAATTGCTGCTCGGCTTGAATTTGCAGTTGGACTTGACCTTGACCTATGTGTGGCCGCAGGATCCAATTGGGTGCATCCTGGCCAGGACAGAATGCCTGGTCGCCTTCAGCTGAAATCTATACACAGTGATCTCAAGTTACCAGAATATCCTGTTTCCATTCCGTCTAGGTCTCACATACATAGATCCTGAGTTCGCGACTTGAAACGACGAAAGCTTTAGTAATTCACCCTTGATAGAATCCTTGTGTGCACGTTCCGCATAGTGGTTGTAATTCTTCGCTTAGATATGAGTGTACTCCTCGATGTTGAAATTTTGGCGTTTTGATGCGAGGGCATCGGTCTGATGTTGAAGCCGGCAATCATTGAACATACGCGGCAGTAGGCGGGATCGTCGCTATGTTCTAGACCTTTCGCAGGCCCTCTATGAGACGGTAATCGATCCGAAGGGATGAAACGTCGATATTTCATCCCTTCCTACAGAGGTTTCAAATTTCATCCCTTGGTATCGACGGCCCCTGGTCTCGAGTCTAGCTACGTTCGGATACGCAACATGGTCGAGGTATAGATTAGAACGATCTTGACTCCCGTCTTACCAAACAGAAGAGTCTAGTATTAGTGGGCACATACACACAGAGAGAGAGAGAAGACAACGGACCTTGCTGTACGCCGTTTTAAGCCCTTCCGGGATCTTCCAAATAAAAGGTTTCCTCTCGGCATTTCGGGGCTCGGCTTCCGACTGATATCCATCGACGCGTCATCTTCTCCAGCCGTAGTAGTCTATTCACCCTTCGACAAGGCTCCCGTCGTCCTCGGTGACGGTCGTGTCGCGCTATTCAAAGAACTTTTAGAATGCCTTCTCATTTCCAGTTTTCTGAGCTCTATCCATCGCGATCATCGTCTTCGACCCGGCTTCAACTGAGCATCCTGGGGCTGGCCTCAAGCGCCCAACAACTCAGAGTATCAATTGGAGCAAATTTGAGTAGGAGGCCTGACCGATCCCATGATGTCGAGCTTGACGGAAGCAAACGGAACTGCGAGGTATAATGAAAAGGACCGCATCTCAACGAATTCTCGAAGCATTCTATTCTTGCTCCCCAACGAGTTTGCGACCGAAGATTAGCAAGCACACCTCCCTCTCCATTGTAATAAATTCTCTTTCTACGCGCCTCGTGCATATCATTCGAGGCGGTCATATACTATACATATTAGAGCCCAACTCATCGTGTCACATTGTCGACGTCATTGGGGACACTCGAAGTAGTATATGACTAGTACTGAGTTGCGGTGATTTAATGCATAACTCCGTGGACTCATTAGTATCGCGATATATCACGGTCGCTTTCAAACCGTTCCATGAAGCCATAAGGCATAATGCATAATGTAAAGACGGGATACATGTGGTATAATACGAAACAACGTTCAACGTTCAAACCGATTCCTTGGGCTGAGAATCCTTGCGACGTGGACAACAGCAACAACAACAATCCCAGAATTTTTGCCAACACGTCCGGCGATCTTCCTTTGCCTCTTTCGGGTCGAAACTCGACAGGAATTGACCGACAACTTCCCATGCAGATTTGGCTCTAGGTTGTGCGCAACCAATCTTGTACTTTTCCCCCTCGACTTGCCTATCCCACTTGGTCGTGACCGTCATAGCTGGCCGGGAACACCAGCCCTGATCCAGGAGGTCATTCAGGAGTTTTAAAACCTGCCCATCAACCGCTTGGAGTTGAGGTGTCGCCTCTCGAAGGTAGAGGACACCTCCGCGTTGTTTTCCTTTGGGAAACCTGGCGGTGGTGCATTAGAGTCGGAAACCAATGAATATATAGTGCGTACATTGTTTCGAGCCAGTTCAAAATCTCTTGGAAGATAACGCTGTCTGGTTTATCCTGCGTTTGGTTGTCAAATCCTGGAGTGTCCACGAGTATGAGACGATAATCCCGTCGCCACTCTTGCGGAATGTCCTCCAGCTCGACAATCAAGCATTGGACTTCCGTCGTGCAGGGTGAGTATGACGTATCTTCCGTGACGTTCATCTTGTGTAGTGTGGACGGGGGCAATAAGTCATTAATGAACTAGGAAGAGGTGAGTCCCCAACGGCGTTGAAGTAGTTGTATAGCGTACGGTACTCCTTCCAGACTTTAGCAAGCCTGTGACTCTATCAAGCCTGTCAGTAAACAATCAAGCTTGTAGGAAGAGAAGTAGAATGTACAGAAGAACGATGTCGCCGGGCTTGAAATTTAAAGATGTATTTCTTGAAGGTTGGGGCTTGGGCTCGGGGTCTGCTGGTTGAGGATTCGATGGCGCTCGGCCGGATGGAACCGATGTTGAGGAATTGCGATGGTGAAGCGGAGAAGTACCTCCTTCAGTCGTGGAGGCTTGGAGCAGTGATGGCGGTGAAGTACTTTCGTGATGGTGAGGATGAGAAGTATTTCGTTCGGTCGTGGAGGCTTGTAACAGCGATGCCGACGAAGTGATTTCGTGATGCCGAGGCTGAGAAGTATTTCGTTCGGTTGTGGAGGCTTGGGACAATGGTAGAGATGCAGTACTTCCGCCTCCGACCGGCTGGGATCGATGTGGACGAGGCGTTGCCGAAACTTCGGACAGCGGCGAAGATGGAGTACTTCCGTCTCCGACCGGTTGGGGCTGATGTGAAGGAGGCGTCGCGGAGGTTTGGGATTGATGCGAAGAGAGAGAAGCGTCGAGGGGTTGAGGAGAGGGAGCTTCCTCGCTGGTAACGAGGCCCCGAGCCGCTATACGGGGGTCCTGGGGCTCATGCAAACGCTGAGATTCACCCAACGTCATCGTGCCTTCGTTTTCGGTGAGAGAATGCTGGGGTTTAGTTGAATGCGGATGGGCTGAATCGACCGAGTATGGATGCCCTGCAGTGTCGGTTTGATCTCCAGGGACAGTCATTCTGAAGAGGGGAAAGTGAGGAGTCACAGTTCAAGGCAGAAAATTTATCAATGCCTTCGAGCATGGTCTCATCGTGTAGGCGATACTCACCAAACGGTGTATTGGGGGGATTCATGAAACATGTTTCAGGGTCTTTATTGGTCCTTGAGGCCTTGAACATTGCGCGACCAAGTTGAAGACGACATCGATGCAGCGTCCACGCTGATGTCGTGAGATGTGCGTGAAGGAATTAATATCGTCGCTCTGTCAAACTCATTGATCATTATTTCTCGCCTGTCCCCGCTCCCAGCTATCTGGCGGTTGTGTTTCCCTCCTTCAGGCCCCTCCCTCGACTGAGGATACCTCGGGTCAATACATGACCCAGGAGCTTTCCGAAGCAGAAGGGGCAATGTAACGACCCAGCAGAAGGCCCGTCGCACTTGGATCAACTGACAACAGACGAAGGACCGCATTATGCTGAAAATAGTGGTGGAAATCGAATGAGAGATGTTATCTGTGAAACATCGACGGAAGTAACTGTTGTTCCGGTGGTGTAAGAAGCGCCAAAATCGACCTACCCGAGATGTTTATCGCTGTTTGTACTCTCCTCGCTGGGGCATTAAAACTGGTTCCGGTTTGAATGACGTAGCTCATGTTTGTATAACTGTAGCAGCAGCCGTTTAATTCCAGGGAGGTATGGAACGAGGGCATCAAGAATGTACTTGCCCCAGGAGGTCTCCACACTCCTGCGCTCCGTCGCGACCGCAGACAGTATTGGTCCGTTCGACATGTGGGCCTGCAGCTCTCTGAAATTAACCTCGAGCCGATCTTTCATTGAATACTGTGTAGAAGTCCTCGCTCCCAAACTTGGCGAAAACACTGGGGAAAGGATACTGAACACAAATATTGACTTTTATTTTGGCCTGGAAACAGGCATCCCCAATAAATCAGCAAAGTACTTGTGTTGTTCCAAGGACCGCCGGAATACTGTACCCTTAATGTTGTGGCTAACGTCGGGTGGCCCAGATTTGCTGGAAGAGTGTTTGCGCCACGGGTTGACCACACTTTGCGTCATGACCAACTCAAGGGGCTGAAGGAACCAACCCTTTTTGGATTGGAGATCGTCGTAGATTTCTAACGATGCACCTTTCGCGACACAACTCCAGGTCGCAACTGCGCAAACAAAGTGACAGGAAGAAGACAGGAAGAAGACAGTCTGAATAATGCCAATGAACAGGGTGTATTCAGCGTGTTTAGGCGCGAAAAGTAGAAAACGATAGTGCATAACGGGCGATGTGCCAGGAATCGACAAGTCTGTCCGGACTGTCTGCGGTGCGCGAGAATGCCAGAAAGAAAATCGCCGACGTCTATGCAATCGCAGTCGCAGTCATCCCGATCGGTCAGCCTCATATCCCAAAGGAGACAACGGCATATCAGCTCCATCCATGTCCCTCTCTTGGCCGCCCTCCTCCGAGGAGTCCTTGCCTCCCTGCTCCTCTCCCTGCTCCACCCCCCNAAGCAACCAGCAAAACCTCCCAAACAAGATCCATCGTATCCCACAAAAATTCGTCGAAAATCCCCAAATGGCACACGTTCATCCACAACCCCCTCACCCTCCACAAACTCCAGAACACCATCTCCCACCCACACTTCCTCCCTATCTCTCTCCCAAACTTTGGTATCTCATTAAGTTGATTGTACTCCAATTTCGGTGGGGGCGGGACCGGTAAAAGCTTTGCAAGGAGGATGTCAGTGCGTTTATGGTATAAATAACCGATTAGCATAGAGAATGTATCGGGATCGGGTAAGGCAATAGCGTGGACTGGGAGAGTGAGTAGATCGCTGCGCGACTTGCGAACGGAAGACCCTGTTACTGTTGCTGCCGACCCTGACGATCCCGAATCTGAATCCGATCCTGGCGATGACGCACGCTCAAGCTCTTCCTCGCCCTCCGCGCGCAAAGGCTCAGATGAAAGAGGCCAGCGGGTGCTCGGAGCAGAGGTAGCATAAAAACTTGGAGGCAACCGCGCACAATGCGCGGCGAGGAAAATACTATGCACCGGAAACACCGTAACCGGCAGATGCGTAGGGCGTGGCCTGAGGCTCTTGAAGACGGCAATCATATGCGTAGGCGGGATCGTCGCTACGTTCGGATACACAACATCAATGTGAGAGAGAAGCTTATTGTTCTTCGGAGGGACGATCTTGACTCCCGCCATACCAAATAGCCACCTAGTGGAACCAATAAGGGTGAGCGTCCAGAATTGGCAAGATTGACTCGAGTTTTAAAGAGAAGGGAAGAGAAGAGAGATAGTAGATAAAGGGAACAAAGAAATACTCACAAACTCCCAAAATCCTCTAACTGATCGCGCACATACTGTGGTGCAACACCGTCCAATCTCGGGTCAGCGGCTGTGATCGCCTCATTCGAAATTTCCTGGAACGAAGGTCGCTTAAGCTCTTCCGGGATCTTCAAAGTAATCGGTTTCTTCCCGGCACGAATCAAATCTTTCGTACTCTCCATCAATGCGCCGACCTCTCCAGCTGTACTAGTCTTAGCAGCTTTTTTTTGTCTCCTTAGTCTCCTTCGGAGTCAAGGCTTTCGTCGTTGGCGGAGGTGGTGGTATCGCGTCGTTCAAAGAATATTCGGAATCCTTTCTGGATTTCTGAGGTCTACCCGTCGCGGCTATTGTATTCGATACTGAACTTTCTCGAATCGTCTTGGTTGTGCAAAGCGCGTCATCTAACGAATCATCGTGTCTTCTCCGAGCCTGTTCAAATAGAAGTCGGGGATTGAAGAGGAGTTGGGCCGTCCGGCACGACGAAGTCAAAGTCGAAGGAGGTGGTTGTTCTTCAAAAAGTCTCAAACTCGGTGGCGTACTGGGCGTGCATGTTGGGGCGGCACCTTTGACGATCGCATCAGAATCGGCCCGCTCCTCGGTGAGCTCAGTGGGTCGATACGCAACCATTCGAGACGGGGAAGAAGAGGGGGAGGAAAAGGACGAATGCGGAACGAAGAGGAGGGAGGGAGTGGCAGCCAGCAGGGCGAAGCATCAGGGTCATTTCATTCTTTGGGGGTTTATATACGGTACTGGACACAGTGGGCCACTCGTTGGCCCTAACCGCGTGCTCTCCTAAAGAATTGCCCTTTATAGATGACAATGACCCTAGTGTATCCCCTTGTGGAGCGAATTTGAGTTTCCGGACCAGGATTCAGGGCTGAGCACGAGCCTTGAAGTTGGAAATGGAAAAGCTATTGTTGTGTCAACTTTCGGATGAAGGTACTTACCCCAAATTCGAAGAGACAATAGGATTTTTTTYCGCTGGATTGAGAATTGTACCGTTCTGCACGTACGTCAAAAATGGCCAGGTAGCTGGCCGCCTGCGCATGTCAGCCCAACAATACAACTCGCAGATCTCGCGTACGAAGGGCGACTCACCAGAAACGGGGCTGAGCCACTTGAAGAAGGATTCGGAAGGGCCAGCGGGAAGATTACAATGGCGAATTCGCATTCGATCAGCGCGTCATGGCGTTGATGCTGGTTGATGCTGGTTGAGCCACTAACCTTATTACCACCAAGTCCATTCACCAGACCTGAAAGCGTCATAATCTCTGTAGGCGAAGAATGTGCCATTTCGGTGCAGCCCTATAATATTGTCGTCGTCATTCGCAAGGAGAAAAGGTCTTGGTGGCGATCGATGAGATCGATGATCCTCCACACTTTTTGGACCTAGATGGGTGGCTTCAAACTAGGAGCAGTGGCAGTAGCACATTCGTTACTAAAACAGACACCGAAACTATGGATGATGAATAGAAAAGCCTGGAGAATATCACACCAGAGTAAAGATGCTGAGCAGAATCACGGTGTTCGACGAGCGTCAAAGTGGAATGGGTCAAACCAGCGCATGCGCGGAGTTGGATTTTTTGTTCCAAACACAAACAAACGCTGACTGACGCTGCGGCCAAACTTCGTTCTCCTTCTCAAAGCTCCTCCACAACGCTGAAACTTCATATTTACCTCTATTCGGATTGAGCGGACGACCTTGAGGCAGTTCTGAGGTAACCATGCAGAGCACTGTTTAATTAGACGTGATGTGCACTGACTCGGACTGACATTCATCTACACAGCCTGAGTCAATCGTGTATGTTCAAATACCGTCGATTACCAGACCCAACTGATTCACCACTTGCTTCCCGATGGACAGCGATTTCGATGACTTCGAGGTAATCGACCTTCCTCGTGCACCAGCACCAACTACTGCGACTCCGTTGCAGAACGTTGATCTCGGTACACTACCTGGAGCTCAAGCTTCAGATACTCCATCTAATCCTACCACAACCGACACAGAATTCCGGCTCCTCGTTTCGATACTTCAAGACACAGCGAACGCACGAAACAAAGGACCCATCTTCCATGCCAAGTTGGACTTACAAGACAGGAGTCTTTTCGAGCGCTATCTTTCTTCCCTTGACGAGGATCTCCGCCCCGAGCACAACTGCAGTAGCTGTAGGGATTTCCTGACCCGCTTTGGCGACCTTTGCCGAGTTCAAGACGATGGAACCCTTTGCCCCCTCATTTGGCCGCAGGTCCCAGACGATCAAGTTCCTATGATCTACCGCAATCTTGTCAAGGGCTTCACCAAGCTGTTTGAAGGCAAGGGCGTGATGCACGAGTATCGAATAGCGAGCAACAAGCATCGTTCTCTCGGAGAACAGCCTACCAAAAGCTCCCGCTTTGCGCATTTCCATGTCCAGCTTGGCGATACCACCCCCCTTGCAAACCCACTCAATCATCTTTCGACCGATACCGCCTATGATATGTTGGCTCGGGCGCTGGATGACTACGACGCCAGTATCATCCAAGAAGCTCATCACCTTCTTCACCACAAACTCTCTCATTCGACTAGCCACAGGCCAGCGATCAACTGGATGAAGCGTACCGCTGAGACAATCAAGAACTTCAACGGAAACGAGGTCCAGAAACGCAATCTCGTCTCACGATATGCGAGTGATGCGCCACTAGGATTTCTCTCCGCCCTCCGTGGTGGACTCATCGGCACCCTCCTAACCGACATCAAGTCCGGTCTCGAGTTTGATGATATCTCGAGAAAATGGAACAATCTCGCAAACGGGCTTGCCTACATGCGCCCAACAGCACTCCCTTCGGCAGGAAACGTACAGGTTGCCGAGAAGAGTTTCGCAGACCTCGGATATACAAAGGACGATCTCATGCGGTACTTCATGACCATCGACCAGATTCCTGATGTTGCGGTGTTGTGGAAGGATCATGCCGTTTGGAGCCAGATCACCTCATCTCGTAGCGCAGAAGATGGAAAAGATCGCATTTTTGCGTCCGTGGGTTCCAAGACAGCCAACTCGGTCCCGTCCAGTTCGTCACTTCCGAAATTCAAAGATGATCAAGGCCCTCCCACCAACATCTCTTTCCAAAAATTCGTTCACAAAACCCTTCCCGACGCCGAGTCTATCGAGCTCGAGATCGCCAGCTCTCGAGTTTTGACCTTCTTCACCGTCGGTGCCCCGAACAGCAAGTCTCCATTCTACTATGGTAGCGAGATGAATACGGCATCGTGGTATCTGTGGGGACATGCAAGGCCTGTGGCCGACATCGGACTCGAGGCTGGCTACCGCAAGGTCACCTCTATAACAACCTTCCCGCACATGTGGGAGAACATGACCGCGCAGGAGGCTGTGAAATATGAGGATCCTGGTGAAGCCGTCAGTGCTGGAGAAGGGGTGGGGACGAAACGAAGGTGGATTGGGGCAAAAGACGACATTCACTTCATGTTCTGCATCCAAGGTGCTCAGTCGGATACGGGGACCATTGGCCTTGCTTTGTTCCCATCTCTTATGAAGGGGGAATTCCATGGGGTGAGGAAGACAGTCGAAGCTTTTAGCAGGCAACACCAGATTGCGCAGCCTTTGGGAGGAAGCAGAGTGGAGCAGGTTGCGGGAGTTTCCAATTCGAGGAACCAATGGGAGAGTATGGTTGTACGAGTGACGCTCAAGAGCGGAATCAGGACGAGGTACTGTATTTCCCTTTATGATTGACGACTTTGTTATGATTACGAACGATACTCTGTTACTCGATCTTCATCGTAAATTTTATGTAGGAACGGTAGCTCACTGAGAATGATATTTTATTGGAAACCGAGGTGCTCGAAAAATCCAGAAGGTGCTCTAGCGTATATGTGAATTTGTTGTTTTCGGCGTGGCAGAGAAAATTACACAATCTTGAGATCCAGAATCCAGATGTTTGACCAGCGCTAAGGGTGAAAGAGTGGAACTCTCGGACACAACATCCGTAGGGTGTTGAAACCTTGTCCCTACAAGTACAAATAAACCAGTTGATACCTCGCATGTCAAAAAACCTTTGCAGCGAAGCGAAATCTCATTGATTCTCCTCCACAACGTCCAAAAAATCATCTTGACCTCTACCCGGATTGAACGGATGACCTTAAGGAAGTTCCGAGGTGACTACGTTATCACGTGCCCTGGAATCTTACGCTCTACCACTGAGCTAAGAGGCCTTGTTTCAGAAGGCTTTAGATGCATCCAGATCCAGAGGAGGACTAGTCGCCTCCAAGGTCAGATCTCAGAAGGTAAGCTGAAGATTTGTAGCATAGTCAACGAATCATTCCATCATCGGTGATCACGACGCATGCGTTCTTGATTCCAGCTCCTCCCATATTACAAGGGCCCTTATCTGAGGACAGACAGGCTCGACACACGACGAGAGTGCAGTTGCAGTAGAGAGAAAGCGAGCAAAGCAATTACCAGGGAAATGGAGAATGACAAAGATAGTAAATACAATGACAGCGAAAGCGAGGAGAGAAGCAGCGATAACGAGAGAGTTAGAAGCCTGCCCTCCCCGAACATCAGCGAGAGCAGCGGCATACCCCTTCTTGACCATCTTTCCACCGCCGTTTGGATACCAGCAGCCTGCCACGCATTGTCCGAGAGCATATCCATACCACCAGGGCCGTCAAGAGAGAATCCCATCTTCTCGAATTTGGCGCAGAGCGATCCAGGAATGCCAACAGTTTGGGTAAATTCTAAGATGGTGATCCGAGCAGGCACAGGATAGCAGTGAGGAGGAAGAGACAGAGACGACGTTTCCAAAACAATTGAGTCCCAGGGTGATCCTTTCAGCTTCAGTGAAACCAAACTCGTCCATTTCATTGATGACAGGCGGCAAATTCGAATCGACGCAAAGGGTTTAAACAGGGTATCCAGCGGAAGCAGCCACAAGAGCAGGTAGAGCAACGGGAGCAGGAGAACGAGGAACCACGGCAGAGGTTGGCGCGACAGTACTCGAGGCAGTCTAAGCACGGTCTTAGATCTTGGTGACTAAATTTTTCCTTGCTGAGGTTGTCCGCTGTTCGATGGCTGCAGGGGGATTGGAAAGTGTATGTCGAGAGGGTGCGAGCCATTTTTCGGCCTCTGCTGGACCTCCAGCACAGGGAACTCGAGCTCCTGCCTCAACCTAGCGCTTGTTGGCTGACTCGGCCGTGCGACCTCGTCCGGGTGGCGGGAGGGTAGAAATGAGTGTGGGAGAGGGGCAATGGAACAAAGAAGGGGGAAGTGGAGAAAGATAGTTGAGCTAATTCGGAAGAGAGCGCCAGATTATATGTAATTTTTTTTTTTGTTTCGTTTTTCGACGAGAGAGGCAAAGGAAGACACGAACAATGGAGTAAAAGAGGCGCTCTGCGGGTTGTTTTTAGAGGGTTCCCACGGTTGTTTCAAGCCTCGACTCTCGAGATCTTGCTCGGTCAGCCTCCCAACCGACATCCACGGCCAGAGCTGGCCAGAGTTCGCTTCTCTTCCTCTTCTCATACGCCTGACTGACAATAATCCTCTCTTTTTCCAAGCGCTGTCTCTTGAAGACTCCGAAACTTTTATTGGAGGACCGACTCACTCGATACATTTCTTCTGAACCGATGAAGACGGTTTTTCTAGATGGATATCACCTTCTTCTCCCTTCACTCTCGACCAATTCCCAGCAGACGGAAACCTTTCACTTCTCATTCTGGGCATGACCAACGTGTCTTTGAGAATTAATACAACCTAACTGGACTTACGGGGCTTACAAACCTCCGGTGTGCTCCTCTTTTGGCAATCTTTTTGCTCTGACCATCCTATCTCTTTTGCGTCCTTCTGAGCCACCGTACTGATCCATCAAAGGACCTCCGTATTCATGAAACAGCTCGGGAATCAAGACATATGGCCTCTTATTCATCGCCTTCCGTAATTTCTTCGAAAACATACAGTGTGTGGCATGTCAACCACCAGATGGACATTGGGGCGGGTTCCTCCGTGCTCAACGCACCCTCAAAATATCCCAGCTTCCGACTTGAGACAACTCATCTACTGGTAATAAAGTAGGCTGGGTACTGGTGAGCTTTCAACTGTTTCGCGTTTCTCATCACCATTGCTCAACATCCAATACTGATTCCGCGCATTCGGGGGAAACAACATAGCGGGGAGAAATGCCATCGTGACTCGAAATTCTATTGTGCCCATTGGTAATATAAATTATCTACCCGGGCCTGATAAGATTATTTTCCACAATTCGGGTTCAAACGAGTATTTGAATGAGCACTCGATCGCTCCCAACCCTCTGTTGATCCTTCCTACGATGCCTCAATCGGTTCCTACGGAAATTTGGGAAATCATCTTTCGACTGGCAACACTCAAGCATGAATCTCTGACTCCCCCTCTCCACCATCTTTACTACCATGACCTCTGCCGCGATAAGGACGAAAAACGTGCTCATAGTATGCCTGCCAGTGTGAGTTGAAACCGCACTCATACGTCGCGTATCTTACACCTCACTCGACTCAGGTTACGAAGTGGTCTATTGCCCGTGTTTCTAGAGAGTGGTGGGCGATCTGCGAGCCCATGCTTTACGAGCACATCACTCTGAGTGATTTTGACACTCTGGATGCGCTCATCAATTCGATGAAGCAGCCAATGTGTAACGGAAACTCACGAGGCGACTACGTTCAACGTCTGGACCTTGTTGGAAGCAACAGCCGCCAAGAAGATACAGACGAAATCTTGCATTTACTTCATGGGATCCATCAGCTTCTCTCCCTTCTCCCTCGTCTCAAGTCCCTTTTGTTTAGGAATTCCTTCTATATTGACGGCGCCATCCTTCTGGAAAAACAACCTTTTTTCCTGGATTCGGCCTCTCCGACATTGAAGTCTATCACATGGCTCGACGAAGACGCGAGTCCTTGCCTTCTCAAAGTGCCCTCAACGTTGTGGGCGGCTTTCCTTGACGCGCACCACGATCTCGAGTCCATTCAACCCCCGAAATTGATCTTGGCTGATCATCCTCATCTCGACAACGATCCACGACCACTGCTTTCACACCCCAAGACGAGAGTAACACAACTCCTCTTGCGCCTGTCTCACCTTTCATCCCCAGACCCTATTTTTCTTCCTGGCCCGAATCCCGAACGTACGGCGACAGGCGCTTCATCGTTATCAGTGTCAAGGAAGAAGCCATCAAAGAAAGAAGACCTCTATCCCAATTTACGGCACATAACATTCAAGTTTCCCGCTATCGGATGCATGGACATGGAGATGCTCGGCGATATATTACCGACCCCAACACTTCTCGAATTCCACGGCCACAAACTTACCTCCATCCATTGCGTCTACCATAGCAAACTCGACAAAGCCCATTTCTCCTCCTTCCTCGATGAGAGTAATGCCTCTCCGCAGTTACAGTTCTTCCCTATGATCGCGAGGCATTGTCCGAACCTCGAGGAGTTGGGTCTATTTTTCAATTGGGCCCCGGGGACGAGTTTCGACATACCTTATCTTCCGGGGGTGAAGAAGTTGAAGATGCGGAGGATGAAGACGAATTTAGATTTAGGCGCATACAGGACCATGCTGAGTTTCTTAGCTATCAGAGTGAGGGGACCCCTACCCAAATTGCAGCAAGTCATGTTTGTAAGCGAGAAGGACGTGGCTAATCTGAGGAAGCACCGGGAGATGTTGAAAGTGGAATTCAGGCGGCTGCGTGACTTGGCGAAAATGTATGATGGACCCGGTTTAGCGCTAGTCGATGGGGAAGGAAGGCCGTTGGAAGGCGTATTGTGACGATTTTAGAAGAGATAGATTGGGTGGCCACACTGAAGATCTCTGCTAATTTGCTTACACATTCTCCGATGGATATGGGCTCTCCCTTTCTATATTAACCCGGGACCGAGCGGTGGTAGTAATCGTATGTCGGACCGATGGTAGATTTAGACATACTTGCCCTAGGTGTCCGCTGGATTATAACTCAGCTGTATGTATTTCTAGAACTGACTCAATGTATTGACCTATAATTGATAGTTCAAGCAAGCCTCAGTTCTTGAACGAGACTACGAAAGTCGCCAGGCTCTTCGTATTAAAAGTTGGCGGGGAAAAAAATAAATATTGAGACCCGTAGGTCTACCACTCCGGGAAAGCGTGTCATCCTTGTGCAGGGGCCATGCTAATCTTCTCTGTATCGTTCCAATTTTTTCGTATGTCACCCCGAAGGGGACGAAAGTAGGTGCTAGATAACGCGAGTGATCGGCAGGATTATGCTTTTTGTTTGAATGGCGGGGTGAATACACCTTATCCAACTCGGAACCGGCTACACGCCCTCCGATTACAGCAACTCACGTCACCGACCTTTTCACGCTGCACGCCCACCAACGGTGACTCTCTGTGACAGTTGGCAGCCAGAGGTAATGGAAGGGTCGCAGCAGGGCACCGGCTGCAAGCATCAAGCTGCCTTGACGGACGCACTATCAATCCAAGAATATAGCTGGCGTAAAGACCCCGGATGGCTTGAAGGAATCCGCTTCATGATAGGATACATTGGTCATGGGTAGGTACTAAGCAAATACAGGTGAACAGTACAAATGTTATCGAGATCGTAACCAGGTACGCACATTTAGAACGTGAGTTCCATCACAAATATATTGGGCGCTGTGAAGCCCAGACGCTGCTCAATATAACCATCCTTGCCTTCTTTTATCAGACGATCAAACATGAATTTCTCTCCAAGCCAGTCTGCAACAGCCCGATTAGTGAGCTATAAATGTCTAAATTGAGAGAAAAGAAACGTACCGTAACGCTTGAACGACGCTGGTGGTGCTGCTGGCTGGTAGTATCCAGAATTCCATTGGCTTTGCGCCATTTGAGCTTGCGCCCTGCGACGAACACTTTCTTGCAGCCGAGGAGGAAGGGTATTGAACTCTGCGTCAGTTATGTTGTGCTGCGAATAGCTTGCGGGAGCTGTCAGCTGGGCGCTATATATAGCTGAGAGTTGCGAACGTACTCTTGCCAGAGCTTTATACAAACATCCCCGATTGTTACGCCAGTGTCATTCGTGACGATGGTGCACCATGGACTCGACTGCGAGACTATGATGAGCTGAGTAACCCTCGGAAGAGTGGCCGGCTGGTCTCTCTGGGTAAACGGAATCTCGCGATTACGATCGCTTGAGTTCCACCCAACCGTTTGACCTAAGAAACTCATGTCAAAACCCAAGCGATTGATGTGGATAATCTTCCGGCTGACCACTGGTTAAATCGAAAGACAAATGGAAGGAATCAGTTCCCCTGAGGATAGGATGGAGTTCCAGGGGAATATTAAGGAGGTATAGGTCTGTTTGGGAGAGGACAGGGCCATCTAGAAACGAAAATCAGCAGCGGATTTGTGAATGCAAGCAGCTATACTTGCAGTGTTCTCCCTTTGCCCACCTTCCAATGCTATCGCCCAGATTCCCCATATTAGCCATGGCTAGAGATGATTATACACTCCGTAGGTTTCGAGATGGTGGGGCGATGGTGATAGTATGGAGAAACAAGGTATCCAGATGAACGAACAGCAGTAAACAGCAATGACAGAGCCATGATCTCTTTGATGGATCCAAGTTGGGACTGAGGGCGCGCATTATGTAATGCTATGTCCCGCCCAGCCTATATCGAGAGGCGTCGAGCGCTTGCGGCCTCTGTTGCCTTCAGTCCATCATGACCATACCCTTTCCGCTGTGTGGGTTGCATCACAGCCCTGTCTGGCACCATTTGTTGCCATTGGAGTCCCGTGTGACCGGTATCTGCAGTGCCCGAGCTCACGGAAATCACCCAAATCCAACGAGAACTCTGGTACAGCGGATCCTGACCCATGGAACCATGGATGGAACCATGGAAGGCCGATTTTCGCGCAAACCGCCCTCTTGAATCAGGCAGCATAACAGGGTTGTCATTCAAAACTCAATAGACTTCTATATCTATTGAACACGCAGACCGTATTGAACATGTGGTGGAAGTTCTAGGGCAACGGGCTTGGGCTTATCGATGAATTTGTCCAAGAATTTTCTCGTGTTCTTCCAATCTCCTTCTTTGCTTGTTAGACTCCCTTCTGCACCCAACTCAAAGGCCGTTATCTCCAGAATCGCCAGGGTCGAAACCTTGGGAGCAATACGGGTTTCGGCAAGAACCCCATTCGTCGGCTGATACGATGCTTTGTCTCTTTTGGTTCCGCCGCCACACAACATGTTCCTGGATCTGCTGCTTTCCCGAGCCACGAATGCGGGCTCTGGGCCGCTGCTCCATGCGAATCGTGGAAACGCACCCTCTTTCCCGAGTGTGGGTGTCGCTGGCTTTGAATTTGTTTCTTTACCCCCGACTTCTCAGTAGCGACTGATTCTCACTTTGCGCACACACCCTGCGCATGCAGCCTTGAAACTGCCTCCCAAGAAGTAGCATCCAGCGAACACCCGTTGAACTCGTACCAGGATGGACGGGGTGCCTCCTCTCATCGCTATTGCTCGGAGTAAGTGCTTGTTTTAGTTCCTTGAGTTTAAAAGCTAACATGGTTCTTTAGAAGTGGGCTGGGCGCTCGGTTGCACTGGAGTCGCATTGACCTGCTTTCGACTATGGGATAGGCAAAGGACTGGGCGACTCTGGTGGGATGACTGTTGGGCTTTCATCTGTATGCTCTTTGTCATCGCCTTCATGACCTCGTTCGGAATCTACTTCGACGACCCAAGTGAGTGCCAGTTTTTCAGGGTTCGGAGGAATTCTCAACGATGCCGTTACTGTTGAACAGCAAAACATTCAAGAACAGTCAAAATGATCACGTACTATCTGTGGGTGCTCTGCGATTTCCTGTCTGATCATAGTACTCAAGCAATGTCCTGGTTGTAGGTGTTCTTCACTGTTTTACGCAGTAACATGGTGAGGAGATCCTTGAACTCGAACCCCACCATTGATCCCGTTCTCACCTTCGGCGGATTTCGATGCAGGTCTGCGCGTATCTCGATCCTTTTCACCGTCATTCGTTTACAATATGGACGCATTCGCGTCATATTTGGCCTCATCGCAGTCCTATTCGGCCTTATGTGGGCCATCTTGGAGGCCCAGCTGCTGTGGACATGCGAAGGCAACACCGAGTGGAAGTACACTGAGCTTCCTCAATGCCACTTAGGCTTTCCCGTGGCTCTCGCTCAATTGATCAGTATGTACCCCGACCCAAGGGATTCTCCGCTTCATTTCATACGGAGTACCTAATTCCCTCGCACCCCATTAGCCGCTATCATTACCGATGCAGTCCTGATCTCAGCGCCTATCTATATGGTGTTCAAGAGCTCCGGGCTTTCGCTAGCTCAAAAAATCCGCCTCACAGCATTGTTCTCCACCACAATGATCACCACCGTCGTCAGTCTCACTCATGGGTACATGATTCTGAGAGTGGCCGGTGTTCAAGAAGGCTTGGCCGCTATCATTGAGGTACGCACACACCAACTCCGCAAATTTACACTTTAACTCAAATAACGCTGTTCTTTATCATTCATTACTCTCACACAGGCCACCGTCAGCCTCATTATCGCCAACCTAAGCGTCATCATCGCTTTCTTCTTCCGTATTACAACGGAGGACACTACACCTACCGGCCCAGCCTTTGCAACCAATCGCCTAGGCTCCGCCCTTGACCCTGAAGCCGCTGGTGGAACTGCACCCGTACTCACCAACGCCAACTTTACCGCGCTTTTCCGCAGGCACAATATCCCCAATGCCCCTGCTCTTCCTGTTACGTCGACGTTCCTGACGGACGATGGGAAGAGGATCAGGTACGAGAATGCCTCATTGGGAGACCGATCCCAAGGATCATATGAACTCGGTGGAGAGGGCATGACAAAGTCCCGGGAGAATGAGATGTATACCTACTCTTCTTCTCAGCCTGGCATGAACACTACCGCTACAGATCCATCGGGGTACTCCAGGTCCGTGCCATACTGCGATACAGAGGAAAGCTATGTTACCCGCAGCCGATGACGTCTCTTTGCTCTGCTTTCCAAAATCTTGATTCTGGGTATTCATACTCGCTATCACCACTCTCGTTTCTCTCGATGCTATCTTCGTGTTTGGTCGTTTGGATATGTTCAGTAGTATACCATCTCTCGTGGACTATTCTTTGGTGTAGCCTAGTCTGTAATTTAATACCCACACATGTACATATTTAGTATTACCCCTGGAATCAGGAGATATAGTCTTCCTGCCAATGCCATTGATTTCAGCAGCGTGCACTTATATAGCTTCGCGAATTCATTCAGGAGAGCTCGGGATAGATGACAGTGGGCATTTTTCGATTACTACAGGCACAGGGGTATGAGATGCACACAACCGAAGAATCTACGCCTACTCCGACTTGGCAGCCTTGCCCTTTTTGCTATCCCGAGCCTCACCCGCAAGCCAGATCGTAGAGAACAAGAAGAATGCCACACTGGTGCTAATGGCTCCAGCATAGTAAGGCCATGCCGCGCTCAAGAACCTTGGGTATCCGTCATGCCTTGGGGGAACAACCGGAACGGTGGTAGAGCTCTCGAGGAATGACCATCTGAAAAGCAGGACGGTCAGTAAGGTGCGTAGAGAGAGAAACGGCATAATACCACGACGTACCCTTTGCGCTTGTGATTGATCACGAACTTGAAAACACCATGACGGTCAGGCACTCGGAAGGACGTGGAGTACTTCCCGGGAGCGCCTTTGACGGGTGGAAGGGCGGTGCGAACGAAGGGGTCGAGCATTGTGAACTCAAGCTGAAGGTCCTTCAAGCCGGAATAGGGTTGCCATTCACCCTTTGCGGGGTTCCATTTCGAGATGTAGGTGCTAAATTCCTGTCCAAGTCGTCAGCCAGAAGTACTCGACAATTCTGTAAGCGGATACATACAACGTTGTCATTGATGGTATATGTTTCCTTGGGCTCAGTACCATTGACAAGGTGGTGCTCGACCTTTTCAATTCGAAGAACCAGGTTCTCCTGGAACGTCCATGCCGCGACTTCCTTCACAAAGTCGATGTTGCCGGACTGGACATACCTGTAGATACGGCGTCATTTGGCCGTCCAACGACAGTGAAAAGTATTGAAAACTCACTGTTCAGCCTCCTTTTGGGCCAGCTCGTCGGAGAATACTTCAGCACCACCAACGAACGTGATTCGCGCGCCATTGGTAGCCTGGAAGCCTGTGACGGCAGATAAAGAGCTACCGGCCCAGAGACCTTCGCCTCCCTTCTCAGCTGCATCAACCAAGGCCTCCGCGGACCCACTCGTGACAGCTACTTCGGATGCAAAGCTTTCAGCTGGTGCACGAAGGATAGGGATGAGTAGTGGGTTATTTCCCAGCGCTTGAGGAATGCCAGAGAACCAAACGGGTCGGATGTGTTTGGTCAAGACCGGGCTTGAGTGATCCTCGACGGAGATTGGAATGAGAGTCGAAGGTGTGTCACGTTTGGGAGAATACGAGATGAGAGGAGAGCCAGGCGGTGGAAGAATGAGGGAGAACTCGGCTGCAAGGGCGTGGAGGGGTGACTGTTTCGTTGGGAGGGCAACAACGACATTCGTCTTGAGCGAGAGGAGTTCCACAATCGATTGGGGAGTAATGTCCTTGCCCAAGTCTATGGCTTGCGTTCAGTACCGGGATAAGAAGAGCCGAAGAGACTACATACTTCTTGCTTCCGGCGCAAGTAGAATGACGTGGGCAAAGTTCGACACATTGTCCTCAATAATTACAGGCTTTTCCACCTTGGGGGACCTGAATGTAAGCTCATACCCCTGGTCTGAGCGGTACCAGTGTAAGCAGATGATCGGCTCACAGATTCATTGATTGCTCACCCTTTAAGCCATTGAAGAATATCGAATAGCTGTCCTGCTGAGCAGGGTCGACCACGACCAGTACAGAGTCACCAGTGCTCGACTTCGCGTCTACACTGAGCACACCGGCCAGTGAGAGCGCCAGAAGACACCACCTGCGCAACGAGAACATGGCTCCAGCAGTGGTTTACTGGATGAGAGAAAGGTAGATAACCGACGTGCACAACGAACGCGCTTTCCCAAGTTACACGTCGACGTGATGGGGTCGATGTCATTGCTTGGCTCTGTTGACCATCAGCCCCATCAACCATCAAGGGACTTGTAGGTCCGAATCTACGACGTTCCGAGCTTTGTGCTTTTGTGTTGCTACATTGGGTTTGGGTACCTACCTACCAGCCGTGGCCCCACTGTGGGCGCTACTCCACAACCGAATCGGATGCACGGGAAGTTGCAAGATTTGTGTACCAGGGTGTAAACAAAGGCGGCATAATATAATAAAGACTGACGGGAGGTCTGGGAAGAGATACCGCCCCCCCAGNTCCCCCCTTTTTTTCCCCCTTGTCCACCGTCCCGAGACTATACAGGCAATCCAATTTTTTTCACATCTACAGAGCGTGACAGAAACGAGAAATCATAATGAACTTCAGTCCTGAAGCTCTTTTTGCCTCAGCCTCACGGCAAATAATAACCAAGGTGCGATCTTTACAAGCTCAGGGAATAGTAAGTGTAGCGTCCTGACTGAGGTGGTGGCAGTATGTAGATGGTGAATAGTACCCGTTTCTGCACCACCCGATAGCTGCAGCTAACATCTCTCTCAAGTTGCAGGCCTCGTGATTTTGGTGAGTTACGACTAGTACCAGACTTTCGTGATCCATGTCTTCTGACAACTGAAAAGATCATCGACTACATTGCAACCCTGGAGAGCGAAGTAACTCTCATTTTGTAAATGAGAACCATCCACGTAAAAAGGCTTACGCGATGAACTCGCAGGTTACTCATATGTGGGTGTCAAAGAGGAGCTGCGCAAATTTTCTCTTCTTCGTAACACGATATCTCCCCTTTATCGACGTCCCACTTTCGATATACTGTGAGTACTCTGGCTCGTGACTTGAATTAAAATGACTGACGTTAACTCTCAAGTTCATAATGCTCTTGACATTCCACCCAAAGTAAGTGAAAATCGTCACCTTGAGAAGTTCCTTTCCCTCAGCTTCGCATATTCAGAGATGCAAACAGCTATGGATAGTCGAATCAAGTGAGTAAAAACCCCCGATGGATATCTTTGTGGAGGCCATGTCCTCACCTTCAGTCCAGCTTCATTTCTTGTCGGAGTCGCAGTTGCTGAAGGTATGACCGAGCCCGACTTGTTGGTACTTCAATTAATGACCGCTACCAATCCTCCAGCAATCCTCTTCCTTCGAGTGTACGCCTTGTCTGAGAGAAACAAGACGTTCACCACGTACATTATCATTCAATTTGTTGTGAGTCTTGAAGGTCTTTACTATACCGTGGGTTTCGTTTATAGCCCGCGCTCGTAGGCGGTCCACATCGCTAAACTCATCGTCTGGACTAGAATGACATCGCTGATCGACTGTGTGTATACTCGTGTCTGACCGTTATGGAACGATGCACTAACTCGAGTCCTGCAGTTGTTGTCTCTCCTATACCAAACATTCTTGGATGCGTCCCTATGCCCCCAAGACCAAGCGAGCTGGAACGTTACTGTTCCGTGATTTATTGGCTGATTCTAGCCAATGAGATCTGTAAGTAGCTTGCTCCTCTAACATTCTACCCAGATTACGCCATCTAACGCTACTCGTGTTAGCCGTAATGCTTATGACTCTTTCCATCGGATTTATCAAGTTTCGAAGGATGAAAAGTCGCTTGTTAAACATTATTTATCGCGACGGATTCTTCTACTTCTTTGTGCTAGCTGGTAAGTGAAGCATGCCGTCTCGATTCCTACCAATTCAGCTTAACGAAACTTTTCAAAAACGTATAAAGCCGTCTCTGCTGGAAACATAGCAGCTTCCCGCGTTGGCCCCGTACGTCGCATTTAGTAATTTGTAGTCATTCATATCCATTTACCACATTAAACAATTTTCCAACCAGCCCGAATATCGCTGGCTCATTGTCGTGTATGTTGCACTCAAGCGCTCCCTCTAATCTGGGCCCTTTCACTGACCTCGTGCAAAATTAGATGTCAACGAGTGATGCACAGCGTCCTATCTGGAAGGATGCTCTTGCATCTACGAGATTTTGCTTACCAGTCGCCAGTACTGTATCTCTCGGAGATCAAGTTCAGCTCGAGGCCACATGAACAAGTTCTCCGATCTGATGGTTCAATATGGACTTCGTCATGCCAGATTCCACCCTCGGAGAATATTGGGATGACCCGGATTTCTGAGCGAGAGGCTAGCACATCCGAGGGTTCCAGACCATTTTGACCGCGAAATTTATTGATATATGTACCGACATGTTTAGTCTGCCAACTGAGAGGGAAGCTATCAGGTTACGTCGCAGCCCGTTGTCCTTTCAATGATTTAACCCGAGTTTTACGCTGACGAGCGCTGTTGGCGCACGTATGTAGGTGTATGCCTTTGTATGTACTCTGTCGATGCCTTAAGGCATGCTCATCCGCAGCTCGAGCTTTCATCATTGCCCACTCTCTTGTTCTGTATCACAATATCCATTATGGTGATAGAGGACAAGCAAGTCCTCAACACCGTCCTTCGTACGAAAGCATCTGATGCTCTCTTGGACCATCTTACCGGACTGCGCGTCCAAGGCGCCGTCGCCGGTAAATCTGGGCTAGTGCTCTACGATCGATCTGTGGAAGCGCCTAAGGTAAGCGTTATCGATCAATACAAGCGCCCTCCGGGAACGCGGGCCAATGTCGCCGTGAACGATTCGCTCAGCTTGCTTACTCACTCACGTCAACATAGGAGGTACTTGTCATCGTGTGGAACTCCTCCATGACTTTACCGCAATTGATCTCTCGCATCGTCCTGAGGGATCCTAAGCACTTCTCTATGGATAAAACCGCGGGCAACTCAAAGCGGCTCATCTACCAAGCCCGAGAACACAAGGTTCTGGGGAACAGCAAATGCTCCATCCGCATTCTCTTTGCCAAGGAAACCCTTCCCACCCTTTTGTCCAATTGCAAGATGGTGACCCGCAACGATCTTCCAGTCCTTCCACTCTCTATCATCCTCCTTCTCCAACTCAACTCTTGGGCAAAGAAGTATAGTAACCACGAAGGGGGTATCAAGGCGGAGGCAAGGACTTTGAGAGACTGCGTTGAGGCGATTCTCAACCCCACCCGCGAGTGGTGCCTCCAAAATTTTGACGCGGCACTACCCTACTTCCCAGATGCCCTCCAGCAGCTGGATCTGTTTGCAGAATACCTGACCGAGACCAAGGAGAAGTGGGATTCGGAGAAGCTGACCACGGTGAGGAAGCATTTGAACCCTCCTGAGGCTGAGTTTCCTTCCCTTATTACTTGAAAACCTCGAATCCTTATCGTGTAACAGTATTCTTGCTGCTTTTAGTTCTTTTTCTGTGTCTCCGAGGCCTATTTATTAGTGTACGATAGCTCGTGTTTTTGTCTGGTGTCCTTGCTGCATGTATCGAAGCATTCCTGTACTTTTAGTGCCCCGAATCTTAACCTCCTCCTTCGGCAGCGTCGGCATTGCATGATGATCATGATGGCCGCTTGCAGAGATCAGCGGCCACTTTGCCGAGTCGCCCGAAAGGCCTCTCATGACAGCAGATACTCGAGTCGCCAAGCTAGACACCGCTGGCCCGAATTATGGGCATCTGGGTGCAACCAGGCAAGAATGCAACCTGAACCTATTCTGTTGAAGTTTCCCAGTCCTCACGCATGTCTTCTCACAAGGGTGTCAACCGTAACGCTGACATCCTTCCTGAGTTCCTCACCTATTCTATTAAACCCTTGTGCTGCTACATGACCGTACTGTCGATTCAATTCGGAGTAGTGTGAAGTTCGAGAGAAATCGTTAGTATCGTGAGTAAGGACAGCGCTATGTATAATACACACATCCGTAAACGAATGCTTTTCATGACAATTGAACAGTCGACGGATAGCAAGAAGAAAGCGATGCGATAGAACGAAAAAATAATGTCCACTTAAATACCATAAACAAAGACGAAACCTCCACAGGAACGCTAGAGTTCTTCGAAAAACTTGCTCCCATTGCCTGACTGAGTCGCAAACATCCGAACTTTGCTCGGATAGACTCTGGCTTCGGAGATGTCATCATTCGAAAGTTGCTCGGGCGACGATGTCGCAAGTCGATTAATTGGTGGAGGTGAAGAAGCGGGCGATGAGACAATAGAGGGTGGTGAAAGGTGCGACGTCATGGTGGAAATTGAGCGTTGCGGTGTTGGAGCGAACGGGTCAGCATATCGGATGCTATTGCCCCGTGAGATCGTCATCGATGTGTCCGAGAGCATGCTCGACACCCGCTCTCGACCTGGAGGGGTAGCCTGCGGCACAATTGCTTGCATGGAGATGGAAGAAAGAGCAACTGTTGATCCCGGACGCGAGATGTCAAGAACTTCCGACATTTGCGCAGCATGTCCTTGTCTCCTGTGCGCGGAAGCCTGTTCATCCCCGGAATCTTCATGGTCGCTTCCAGAGGCCTGAACCCATCCCTGCCCACTCCGTCGCGGAGACTTCGGAACCTCGATTGGGCCAGAGTTCTTCTTTTTGTGTCTCGACAGGAAGCGGTCGACGGTCGAGCGAATCTTCGATGACGGTGCGGTGTTGACTGTAGGCCCAGCTTCCAGACCACGACTAGCCGTAGCCGTTTGGTAGCGCAAATGAGGCTGGCTGCTTTCTTTCTTGGCCTCTAGGAGGAGATAGACCACTGCTGAGCCCGCGACGACGATAATAAGCGCTAGCACCACCACCACCGCCACGAATGCTAGAAGCCACAAAAGTTAAGCGTCGAATGCTACATTGTACATGGTGTGAAAGGTTGAGTGGTTGCTTACCGCCTGAGGATCCATTGATTTTGGGTGTGTCTCTGGAAAACAAACCCTCGTGGTCATCCAAAATTGCTGTCATGGCCAGCTGGCTAGTCCTATTAGCCGACGAAAAGTTTCGAAACTACCGGAAATTCGGCTTTTTTGGTTTAGTGGATCGACGGCGTCAGTGGCGCAAAAGGGTTCCACCCCAGGGACGAGAGCGAAACCGACGTGTCTTCACAGAACGAAGGTTACGGTGAGCCGCACGGAGAGAGTGGGGTGGTGGTCACTGAAGGAAAGGAGACGACAGAAGATCATTGTGATTCTGTGACCGTGAGCGCTACATACACAGGAGGAACCCCAAATAGGCAGAGCCATCAAATACTTCCGATGATGCACTGCAACGCGGCTCTCGATGCCGACGGGCGTGGGTGCTGGTGGGCGTCACCGTCCACAGAGTAGAAAAATGCCCCAGTGCCGTTTCACTTCCAAGTCGACCCTTGTATGAGCTCCTACAACCATGCTACTGTTTCTCCACTCATAAGAGTCCTCTGAGCTCTTCTGCAGGCGTCCTGTCACATTTATTTTAGAGTTCCGTAGCGAATGCGCCGCAGCTAATGCACCGTTGATTGACCCTATCGACCGGCCTTGTCGGATTTATTGGCGTTAATTTGAAAGATGGAGCTAGTGGAAAGTGGCAGATGAAATGCTTCTCCGTCTTCAATCAGTCAGGGTGAATTGCGAATCGCGCCGGTCCTTGTTTTCAATACGTCGATCATCCCTGACCAACTCAAAACCACAACAGCACGCCAGGTTCAATCAGAATCTCTAGCCTCAGAGTATGATGCTCGCCGTTGGGGTCGGATACACATGATGCGACTACGTACCAGGTCAATTATTGTTTAGACCTCCTACTCACTAGCGCCCTGGCCCGCTTCATTAGATTTCAAGAAGCATTCATAAAATGTTCATATTCCGAATAAAATGAAGCGCTGATTTAAGGTCGAATTGTTCTATCAGGCATCTGCGGACACGAAATTCATCGATCATTTATAAGTTCATCGTCGGAGTGGGCATCCACCATGCATAACGGCTAAGAGCCCGACGGGGCCCGCCACCGAGCTCGGCAACGACTTGCTCGCTCGGAGTCGATCTGGTCTTCAATTCATACACAGTCTGACGGCAACGGCGACGGAGCCTGGGCGATCAGAAAACGCTCTGAAGCGGTCATACGAAAGGGACAAGAGTCTTGCCTTACCCTGTTCGACAAACATATTTTGGGCCATGGGAACATGTACGGCAGAATGCTCGATGGTACGGACACATCGAGGCGCCCACATTGTCAACCGCAAGCCTCGCTGTCGAATTCCTGCTGCAAATACTATGGTCCTCCAGGTCACGACTGCCTCAGGACCTTCGCCCTAGCTGCCTGGGGCCTTTACTTATGCATCAAGACTCCGAGAACCCTCTTGGCAGGGTATATTTGGTGATGTTTAGAGCGTCCTCGAACCTGGATGAATGGAGGGTCGTCGCAATCCCTAATTGGGAACATTGATCTAAGATCGTCCAAGCATGGCTACATCCCGGACTCCATTGCAGACCTAGATAATCACTGCCAAACAACCCATGGGCCAGAATAGCGCGAACATTGAAAAGGGGAAGAACGTGAGGCAGAAATTTCCAACCGAATCCCCTTCCTCTCCTCGCATTCCGCCCGTTCGCGATACCTCCTTCATCTCCTCGCAGAGATGATGCCCATGCCTGCCACTCTTTCTCGTATCTTCGGCTGGTCACCCCCTCTAAACGAGACTTTCGTTGAGGTTGATGTACCGGATCAACCGCTACCTCCTCATCTTCCGACATATCATACCGCCGAGCCGTCTTCGCCTGCCTCTAGCACCTCTACTCTCTCCGACGGCCAGATGGAGCAGCGTTCCGAGGCAGTCAGAAAGGGAGATCCTGGCTGGGTGGCTCGTCCTCGCAATGAGTTCATCCTCTTCCGCTGCGACTATGTCCGAAAGCACACCAAGGAAGGTGGTAACAAGCGAAACCGTCGACATCCCGGCCACGAGGCGGAGAAGACTCTCTCAAAACTTGCTGCCGAGGCCTGGCGAGCACTCCCTCAAGAGGAGCGGCTCTACTGGCGCGAGCAAGCGAATCTTGAACGCAACGACCACGCCCGAAAATATCCCGACTATAGGTATCGTCCCAAGAAAAGCGCGACTGCTCGTAAGCGCACTAGCCGCTCCTCTGGCTCCGTGTCTGCTGGTGTTATCACCAATTGCAAGTCGATCCCAGCCCCTGCGCTCCTCAACCCCATCACAGTCTCTCGTTCCCCCTCAACAGAGTCTCCGGCCCCAATGAGACTCGTTGAGCGCCCGGGTACACTATTCCTCGACAATTCGTTGCGGAAGTCGACCTCCGTTCCTCTTCTCCCCTCCCACGCCGTCGCGGTGGAGCACCGCAATAACTGGGTGCCGTTGAATCTCCAACCCATCCAAGGCTCTCTTGACTCGAGAATGAACCCTAGCGGAATCAACGTAAGTTTCACCGGTTTAACAACCCTACGACTTGGAAACTTACCGATATTCATTCCCTTCATTAGAACTACCCTCAACCTATCCACCCGTCCCTCAATCATTCACAGTCATACGACTCTCTTGCCCTCTCTACTCCCGCTCTCTCCGAGTCCATGTCCATCGCAGACTCCACGAGCTCCTCGCTCATCAATTGGAATGGAGANGCCACCTCTCCTGGCCCCCCCAACCAACATCCTACGTCGACCCTCTTTCCCTCCCGATTCAATCCAACTTCGGACCCGGCCCAATGCAGCAGCTTCAGTCTCCAGGCGGTCCAAAGTTCCTCAACGCCGTCTCGGGTGGTTATCCCTCCCTTCCTCCGCACCAATGCGGTCCGAACGACGTCCACTGGGTCCCTGGTGCCTACCAGCCCACTGCACCAGCTGGCGTCGGACTCTTGATGCGAACGGCCAGCGGGAACGGGGCGGAGAACCTCTTGAACGGGTATCGCGCCAACGTCAACGTCAACCTGGGCGTCGTCCCTGGCGAATATCTCACGAGCTCTGCAGAGATGACTCCTGATGAGGTCTTCGTCATGGATAGGGATGAGTACTTCACCTCGTCGTACCAATGAGTGATTGGTTCGCTACTTGCTGATCCCCATCTCTCCATCCTGGTCTTGAGACTGTCCCCCAATCTTTCATTCTCTCGCTCTCTAGCCCGTCGTTCCCTTGCGAAACCCTCCTTCCTTTGCCTTCCACCACGGACACTTCCCTCTACTTCTCTATTGCTCATCGTCCATCATCTTCTTCTTATCTTTATTGTTGATATTTATCGTCTCCTCCGTTTTGGCATTCCGAGTTTCTTGTTTCCATCGCATCGAGGATCCCATCTGTATAACTGAGCCAAGCAAGCAATCTGTAAGTAGTAGTTCGCATGTATGTATATTAGTATAGCTGTCTGACCTTGTATTGTAGATAGAATGGTTTGTGTCGAGTACGTATATCTTTCGCTCTTCTTTCTTGCTCTCTCGTTCTCGTTTTCCTCGGGTCTTGAATCCCAACCTGTACCAGTAGATCATCGTATCAGTTCCCATCTTACTGTAACTTATCCTCTTCTTCTGCTTCCTCTCCTTCAAGCCTTCACATGGACACTGTAGCAGCAACGCATTTGCGATGCCAAAATGCTTTCTCCTCGTAGCACCGTAGCCTAGTCGTAGTCATCTCGTGTATTCGTCAAACGTTCAAATACAAATAAAGATCCGACCTAAGAATGCAAAGACAACGAAAAAAAAGAAATTCGTCAACGTCATAAAGAATTCGAAAAGATACAACGTTACTGAGGATAACACGGTGGCTAAGTTGGTTGGGCTTCGAGAGGACAAAGACAGACGCGATTGAGGTACGGCGCAGGGATAACCAAATCGGGTGGGGACATCATGCATGTCGGGGGACCGAAAGAGACGGTCCACTCGATTTGGGAGGATCACGCGCTTCCTCATCAAGTCCCGAGTCGCGTCCAAATCCAATCGAAAGAGAATTGAAGAGCGCCTCACGCGAGCTACGATGTACCTCGCGAGTAGCGAACCCCAAAACTTGATCCTACAACGCCACCAGAACGAACCAAAGAAACGGTGAAGGAAGAAAGAAGAAAAAGATCTATGATACACGTACAGAGCGAAAACGGCCCCCTTCGAAGTTGAAGCAGAAAGTGAAAGCGAACGAAAACAAAGGACAGTGGAGTAGTGCTGTCCATCCAAAACATGCTTGATACAACTCAGTCCACAGAAGTTCAGAAAAGGAATATAGAGGTGTATGTAGGGGGAGAAAGACAAAGGACAAAGCGCCAGCCAGGAACACGACGTCGGCGGCCCACAGTAAGCTCACCGACGCAGCCCAGAAAGGGATGCTGGGATGCCGGAGAAGGGCCAGTCACCCGACCCTTCGATCGCGCCTCATGAATGTCGGACTTTGCCTTGTCCTTCCCCGTCGGACATTGGATGTATATACCCTCAGAGGGGTGGAATGGAGGCAGCCTCGGCGGCCACATCCTGCACGGACAGAGGGACGTCCATAATCCACCGGTTGATCAAGTCCTATGATACGAGGTAATTAGTTAGGTCGATCGAAATAATTGGGGGAAGCAGAATTCCAGATACATACCAATGCGGCTTCGGGCTGATCGTAAGGAACCATATGTCTGTGGAGAAAAAGAAAGTTTGAAAGTGAGCGCCAAAATTAATTTTTCCGGTCGAGAAGAGAAGAGTGGAGGAAGCGGAGCGTTGAGCAGAATACCTCCGCTCGGCAAGGAGCGAACGGAGGAATCGTCGAGGAATGCAAAGCAGCGCGAACAAGAATGCATCCATGCGGAGATGCAAATGGATTGAAAGACCACTTACCCAGCCTCGTATACCTCCACAAACGTGACGTTGCCCGCCGTGAAAGAGCTGGAGCCAGCGCTTCGGACTTTCCCAGCCACGTTGCCTCCAGAGAGGGTGACCCAAGGGACTGCCTTTGTCTTTCTGAACTCTTCTGAGAATTTGGTCTCGAGAGCGTCGAGCCAACGTTCATTTCCCTGCAGATGACGTATCAGCAAAAAGATCTCGCAGCCGTTGCGGTACATACAATGAAGTTGCACATCATGTCTACCAAAGTATTAGTATGAGACTCTACCGGTGCTATAAAAAGACGTACCAGCGTTACCAGCGTATACCAACAGCCTCACACCATCATTGACGAGGTCGGGCAAAAGTGCAGCGCTGTTATGAGCTCCGTCACCATTGGCAACGAACGCTTGGTTGACTTCCATGTTGCACGACGCGAATTCACGCTCTGGGTCAACGCCAAGGGTCGCCTTGATCTTGGGGTCATTCAACCAGTTCTCGATCCAGGACATTTGCTTGTAGCACAAGTCACCGTCCTTGGACCGGTCGCATGGACGCCGAGCATCGTAGGGATTCCGTCCGGATTCTACGCAATGAGCTCATTTCATCAAGTAAAGCTGAAGTTACTCACGAACGATCGGACCCATCAACTGCGAATTGCAGTAGAGTATCGCAGGCAAACAAGCGAACTTGGAGTTGAAGTTGTAGCACGACTTCACGAGCCGTTGGCACGTCGGGACCTTTGTCCTCATTGATTGGCACTGAGGCGACTCGGGGTCGTACACCGCGTACGGGCCTTCGCACACGTAATCCGGAATCGAGGCATACTGGATGTACGGATCGGTCTGCCCATTCCCTAAAATCACTGAATCCAGGTTAATGTGCTTCAGCGAGTCATCCGGACGAAGCTTCAGCTCCTTGTTTGCCTTGTGGATCACGCTGGCAAAGTTCGGGGCATACGTCCCTCCGTAGCTCTCCGCAGCAATGTGGAATGGCTGGGTCGAGTACTTGGGGTACCGCTTCAAGAACAGCTCGAGGAAGGCGTAGACGTCCTTGCCAGCGACAGGGCTCGAATTGACGGTGGTACTTCCGTCGGCGTAGGAGAAGCCAACGTTAACGGGCTGGTCGAGGAAGATGATGTTGGCGTTGTTCGTCCAACTGTGTGGGTTGTATGTGACATTGCGACCCTCATCTGCAATCGAACACGGGCCCAATTCAAACAGGAGGCCAGTTGAGGAGCTGCATCCTGGGCCACCGTTCAGCCAGAGGATGAGCGGTGCATCGGCTGGGGCTGTTCTTGATTCGAAGAACCTGCACGGATACGTAAGAAAGTGCGCAGCACATACAGCACGAACTCGTACCAGAAAAACAGGTGTTTGTCATCAGCAACGTCCAAGTACCCTGACATTTGTTTCACGGCTGAATCGCACAGCTTGGGCTCGGTAACCCTCAGCGAATAGCTGGAGAACGCGGGGTGCCGCACGAGTTCGTCTAAATTCTTGTCAGCAACACAAGAGATGGCAGGTGACTTGATGACAGACTCACAAAGCAAATTATTCTGCTTGATGAATTCCTTTCCATCGTGATACCATGTCTCCAGTTCCTTCTTGCCCTTCAAGATGGCCTGTTTGGCTTCACTCAAGTACTGGCCGGCAATGCCCTTGAATTTGGCCTCTGCACCTCCGAGAACGACTTGTTGTGCGCCCTCAAAGAGAGATGGGGGTGCCGCGAGGACTGAGGTGGTAGCAAGGATCGCTAGCGGCAATAGACGTTGTAGCTTCATGGTGGTGGTTGAAAGGCAAGATGACGCTCGGCTCGGCGGCTGTCCCCAACCCGACCAGTCACCGTCACGGCGCGTTCCCTTTTAGGACTTGTGATAAGATGGAATCGCCGGTAATCTGATAAGATGAGGCTGATCGTTCCATCTCTGCGTTGATCCCTACGGTCGTTGTACCGTAACCTCGAACAGCATCGTCCATCTACCTCTTTTTCAGCACAGTAAGTTCCTAGAGGAAGCGATAGCCCGGAAATTATTCCTGATCATTTCACCGCAGGCTCCTAGAGCATCAATAGAACCACAAACCTGCATCTAGAGGTTCAGAGTCATGGCACCGAAGGGAGGAAACGCAAAGAAGGAATCTGGGCGCGCTAAGAAAGCAGAGAACGAGGCAAAGAAGGCTTCAGCTGCTGCAGAAGAGAGGGTGCGCACCTATTCTCGTCGATTGTAACCAGCCATCTAACCTCGCACTGTCGATCTGTACCCCCTCGCCCGGTCCTCTCTTCGGAACTTGCTCTATTGCAAACAGGAACGCAAGGAAGCTGATTCATGGAGGGACGACAACTCCAAAGGCGGCAAAGCCAAGAAACAAGAACAAGAGGACAAGCGCAAAGCCGATCTGGCACGTAAAGCCGAGAACGCTCGTCTCCTTGCAGAGGAGGAGGCCGATGCTGCACCCAAAGTCAAAGCCGCTCCCAAGGCTGGTAGCAGTAAAGGCAAGAAACCTGCTGCCTCCTCGAGTAAACCTGCAGGTCCAGGTGCGATTGCTGCTGGAGGTGGCTTAGGATCTATTGATGCTTCTGGAGGGGGAAGTGAGGAGGTTGAGAGCTTTGCGGCGACGGGGATCGATAATGCTCTGGATCTTTTGGAAGTCGTTACGGCCAAGATGGATAAGGCGAGTGTGGGGCAACAGGCTGCTGGTATTGAGAGGCATCCAGAGGTGCGTTTGTCCATTCATCTTTTGGAGGCATGATCCTGATGCAATCCGGCGTCGTGTTTGTAGAGACGTTTCAAGGTTTGTCGTCAGTCGTTTCTGAGACGACCCGTTGTACTGATCGGATGAATGATATAGGCTGCATTCGAAGCTTACAAGGAACAAGAGTTGCCCGAACTCAAGAAAGACGTACGTAGAGCTGTGCACACTGGTGTTGGTCCGCAAACCCCGAGTCTGATTCTTGTTTCTAGCATCCTGGGTTGCGACTACAACAATATCATGTTCGTCCCTTCACTTTTCATTGTGTACTTTCCGATGGTTGTTCTGACAATCTATCACCTTCAGGATATGCTATACAAGCAGTTCCAGAAGTCGCCAGACAATCCGTAAGTCTTTGATCTGCGTTGAAATCAATGTTCCAGCTAACATGTGTGTTAGATTTAATCAAACCACTGTTGCGTATGATGCAAGCAAGGAAGATAAACTCGATGCCCTCAACAAGAAGAAAGCAGAGGTCGAGGAGAGGTTGCGGGAGAAGCGAGGCTAAGTGTCTTGCGGTGTCCGTACAGGATCGTTTTGCCGATTCCGCGATTCCGAGGTTGCTGGGAGCATCATGATGAAAGTTGCTGCGTGCGTGGTCGGCTGAATATATGTAGAATAGCATTTGAATAGCGTATATGGAACGACTGATGGATAAACTGCTGTATACGACGTGGGTCATGAGGTGCCAACTTGGTGTAGTCGCTATTGACAGGAGGACTTCATCACGAAATTATGTGTAATTGAAATTGCGTCAACCACTGACATGGAAGCACGGCCCACGGTGGAAAAACACCTACTATGCTGCGATTCGGACAGTCGAATGACCATCTCTTGAAGGCAGTAAGTAGCACGCGCAGTGGGGACGAGGAACGAACGAAAGGGAAGATGACGCTCCGCTCGGCCGCCGCTGTCCCCAACCCGACCAGTCACCGTTGCATTCCCTTTTAGGACTTTGATGTGATAAGATAAAGCTGATCGTGCTGATCCCTGAGGTCATTGTACCTTGAGCAGCATCTTCCACCACTGAAGTCCATCTACCTGGCTTTCAGAGCAGGAAGCTACTAGAGGAATCGATAACTCGGAAGAAATTCCTAACAATTTCACTGATGGCTCCTGGATCGTCGGTAAAATCACCTAGAACCATGCCATCGAAGGCAGGAATCACAAAGAAGGAATCTGGGCGCGCTAAGAAAGCAGAGAACAAGGCGAAGAATGCTGCAGCCGCTGCAGATGCGAGGGTGCGCAACTATAGCCGGCGATTCTAAATGGCTACTTAACCTTGCTCGTCCTCCCCTCGGAACTAACCCCTTCTTGTAAACAGGAACGCAAGGAAACTGAATCGTGGAGAGACGACAGCGTTAAAGGCGGCAAAGCCAAGAAACAAGAACAAGAGGACAAGCGCAAAGCTGATCTAGCACGTAAAGCCGAGAACGCTCGTCTCCTCGCAGAGGAAGAGGCGTCTGCTCCATCCACAGTCAAAGCCGCTCCTAAGGCTGGTAGTAGCATTAAAGGCAAGAAGCACGCCTTCTCCTCGAGTGCACCTGCAGAACCTGGTGCGGCAGCTCCTGGGGGCGGATTAGGATCCGTTGATGTTTCTGAGAGCTATGCGGCGACGGGGATTGATAATGCCTTGGATTTATTGGACGTCGTTACGGCCAAGATGGACAAGGCAAGTGTGGGGCAGCGGGCTGCTGTCATTGAGAAACATCCAGAGGTTTGTTTGTACCTTCATCGTTCGGAGGCACGATTCTGATGCAATGTGGTGTGGTGCTTGTAGAAACGTTTCAAGGCTTGTCGTCAGTCGTTTCTGGGGCGACTCGTTGTGCTGATCGAATGAATGATACAGGCCGCATTCGAAGCTTACAAGGAACGCGAGCTGCCCGAAATTAAGAAAGACGTGCGTATAGTTGTGCACACTCGTGGTGCACAAATTCCTGGTCTAATCCCTTTTTCTAGCGTCCTGGGTTGCGACTGCAGCAATATCATGTTTGTTACTCTCAACCCACGATGTATACGTTCTGATGGTTGTTCTGACACTCTACGCTTTCAGGATCTGCTATACAAGCAATTCCAGAAATCGCCGGACAATCCGTAAGCCTTCCACCCGTGTTTGACCCAACATTCCTCCTGACATGTCTGTTAGATATAACCAAATGATTGTCGCGTATAACGCAAGTAAGGAAGAGAAACTCGAGGCCCTCAATAAAAAGAAAGCAGAGGTCGAAGAGAGGTTGCGGGAGAAGCGAGGCTGAGCGTCTTGCGGTGCCCGTACAGGATCGTTTTTTTTNGCCGATTCCGACGTTGCTGGGAGCATGTTGCTGCGTGCGTGGTTCATTGAATATATGTAGGATAGCATTTGAATAGCGTACATGGAACGACTGATGGTTACACTGCTGTAGACGATGCCGGTCATGGGGTGGCTCAAGTGGTGTAGTCGCTATTGACAGGAGGTTAGGAGTGACTTCATCACAAAGCGATCATCGTCGGCAACAATGTGTAATTGAGATTGCATCAGAGGAGCACGGCCCACGGCGGAATCCCACCTACGATGCTGCGCCTTGAATTGTTGTCGAAGGCAGTTGCACGCGCAGTGGGGACGAGGAGCAGTGCAGTGCATGATCGGCATTTGCCGGCATATCATACACAGCTTTTGATCTGACTCAGCATCCCTTTTGGAAGTTTTAAAGCTGGGACGTTTTCTTGTCGCTCCTCACTATCTTTCTCCTCACCCCAATGGCCGTTCAAATGTCCCTTCCATCCTCCCAATCTCCTCCCAGGTCCCCACCGAAGTCCCAAGACACAAACACGGTTACAGTGACCGCGTTGCCCAAGTCCTTCTTCGACCCTCTCATCTTGAATCTCCTGCGCGAGCATTTCGCGAGCTATGGCGAGATAAACCAATGGGTCCCACTGACTGGTTTCGGACGGATTATTGTCGTGTATGAGGAGGACCACAGCGCCGAAATGGCAAAACAGCACTCCGATCCTATCCTCTTGCAGGCTACCTCTGACCAGTAAGTCGTGCAGTTTTTTCTGTGTTATAGAAACAGGAGTTGATCGCGTACTTTGTAGCCCTGAAGTCGTGTTGCGAGTATACCGAGCAAACAGGAATCCCATCGTACCTCCAGGAACCTGGGGTGTCGTCCCACAAACAAATTATCTCCAACCCCCGGCTGTCGAGAAGAACTTTTTAATTTCGCCCCCTGGATCGCCGCCTGTCGGATGGGAGCAGATTCGAGAGGACCCTCCCAACTCCACACCCCTCGCTGACGATCTCATGGCTGCACTGCACAAGCTCAAAATTCAGGAAGAGGAAGATGAGCGGAGTAATTTCGAGATTCTCCTTCATCCTGATGAGGCTGGTGTTGGTGTGTTCGTCGAGGATTGTGATGCGGGTATCAAGGTTGAGATGCACGAAGACGATTGGGTGTATGGAGAGACGATGCCATCGAGAGAAAAGTGGAGACCCATGGCAACGGCAATGCCGCCGTCTATGGCAGTTTCTGCTTAATTCCACCTTATGTTTTTACTTTGTGAGTCTTGTTTTGCTTTTGTTTCTGGGATGATACCTTTTCAGACCTGTTCCGAGCTCCAGAGCGGAGAGGACAACCTATATTGCCTTTTTTTTCTGACCCTCTAGCAAGCGATGTGAACGTCTGCTGACATTTTTGCCTTAGATTTTACAATGGGTTTTCATTCGTAATATCATGGGACTCTTACTTGTGGGTATCGCCTCCTCGTTGACCTCTTTCCTTTTTTTCTGCGATGCTTTGCTACCGCTTTCTGCGAGATGAATACTTCTTCAGACCTGTTCTGATCCTTTGTGGAGACAACCGAACATTGCCTATGATTTCTGATTTTTCTTTCTTACCCTCCTATCATTCTTTCTCTTTCATCCATAGATGCTTACCCTTGCTTTCCCAGTGTACCATATGACACATTCGCTTTGGAAGACACGGACTTCTTTTGTAACCCTAGCAGTACCATCATGCTTCATTTTTCTGTATCACATCCACATCATAGTTGTATTCTCTCTATTCCGCACACACATGTTCTATGCTTATCCTAGTTTTACATATACATCGCTCTTTCGATGCTTTAGCATTCTGCCCTGAGGGAACTTGAAGCAAGGGGGTAAAGTTACGGAGTATGTATTATCCCCACGTCCTTGCTGACCGGCTCGATCTCGACGCGAACAGATGGCATTTAAATTCACTTTTCATTGAATCAACTCCGAGCAGACCGCAGAAGGTGGCAGAATTGTGAAGTCGATCCGTGTCGCAACAAGTCCCTCTCCATTGGGGGCGGTTGCTCCCATGACCGTTTCCATATTCTGCCCCTGGCCAGCTCTGGCCAGTCCCTCCTGTGTGTGATTTTCAAGACATGGGCCCCGATTGGCTAAAGTCACTTACGACATGGGCGCTGCAACAGTTTCATTATATTGACCGCAGATGACCACGTTGAATGCTCGCTGCTCTGTCCTCGTCTCTCCCGCGTCAAGTGCATTCGACTCTCGGAAAGGGTTGAAAGGATAAATTCTTCACTCAGGGGCCGAGACATCGTCGGAAATTGGGATTATGGACACCGTCATCGGGTTCTTCGACCTCGTGCTCGACGTGCTCAGCTGGGACCCCACAATCCTAGGCGGCTGCATTGGTTTCCTTGCGGTGACGTCGTACCTCTGCCTGGCCAGGTGCCTGCGATGGAGGCGCTACCACAACATACACAGCAAGTATGAGAAGAAGTGGAGGGAGAGTGCGTTGACACCGGCAGAAGCTCAGGAGATTTTGCTGGTTTCGAGCTTTTATGATTGTCCGATGCTTTTGCACAAGGCTGTTGCATTTGCGCTGTTCAAGACGTATGCTATCGTGAGTGTGACTGGTATTGTCTCCGCGGTTTCTGTGCTTCCGTGTGGCCTTCTTCGGTGTTAGTTCATGTCGCTAATTCGAGTTTTGCTGTTTCATTAGCCGTCCATTTCGAGGCTACTTCTGTCTACCAAGGAATTAAGCTCGTCCGAGAGAATGCCAAAGAGGTTTGCTGATGTGAGTTAGTTAGTAGGCGCGATCAAATACGGTACAAACTTGGACTAATTTGACTTCTCTTCTAGACCGAGATTCTAATTGGTACGCCTCCAGCAGTAAAGAGTGCATCAAGCTTAAAAGCTAATACCACCTGACATGCTGCAGCGACCTTCGTCGGTTGTCCCATAAATGGCTTCCACGATACGACTGCGCCCCCGGACCCTACCAAACCAGCAGAAGACCCTAGGGCGGCGATCGCTCTCGCGCGAATGAATTTCATTCATTCCAAGTACAGAATCGTATGTATGTTTTCCCGGACCCCATGCGACTGAACTCAACCCAGAACTGGCTTTGGCACAACTGAATTAGTCAAATGACGACTACCTCTACACCCTGTCCCTGTTTATTCTCGAGCCAGCAGTACGTTCTACCTTTTGGTGGGATCGTCGGTCGAAGAAATTGACATTATACTTATCGTAGAGATGGGCGGACCTCTACTCCTGGCGAAGACTTTCCCAGATGGAACAGGAAGCTTTCTTCCTATTCTACGCCGACGTAGGGAGGAAGATGGGTATTACCGATATTCCTGGGACGCTTGAAGAACTTAAAGCGTGGAGCGAGGTCAGTACGACTTTCATGCCTACATTAGACCCCATTCGCTCATGTATTAACCTTGGGTTTAGGCGTACGAAGAAGTGTACATGGTTCCAGACGAAACCAATAACCTCGTCGCAGGATACACGGTAGCAGAGCTCTTATACGCCGTCCCGAATAAATTTGGGATGAAATCGTTTGCAGAGAGGGTCGTGATTGCTTTGCTCGAAGAGAGAGTGAGGATAGCTATGCTGTCAGTCGTCTCCTCACCACCTCCTCGTTCCCCTCCGTCTATCTCCTGCTTCTCTAAATATTAGGAGCTGACGACGATGTATTCACCCATCTAGGCTCCCCGCACAACCCCGCCTTCTCCGGTGGTTCGTCCAATCCATTATGGCAACGAACTGGATAGTCCAGAGATGGTTCCGCTTGCCTCGTCGTGACTCCGACGTGAGATTCGTCGTTGATACTAGCGTGCCTAAGCTGGGTAGCGATGGGGATATTAGACTGAGACCGACCGAGTGAGTTTAAGGAACGCTCTCTTGAGCTTCTAAAGCCCTCCGAGAGATAATTTGGCTGGCATTCTAAAAAAAAATTGGATACGTTTACAGGTACAAATCCGTCCCATGGTATAAAGAAGAACCAAAGGGCCGCCTTTCCTATCTTTTTGCCAAGCTTGCGGTCAAGTTGGGGGTTTATGCTGAGATGCCTGGACCTCAGTAAGTTGCGACGTTTAGTCTTGCAACAGCCTTGCTTAAACTGGTTTTACAGATTCCGGAGTCAGGGATATCGGTTGGAGGAAGTGGTGAGTTGCGTTTACACTCTGTTCGGAGCTTTCAAAGGAACTGACACTGTACACCTTACTAGGGCCCCCAACAATTCGAAAACGGTGAGACGCTCCAATCCCCTGAAAGAGTTCACTAGCTTACGATGAGGTCTGTGCTTGCTAGCGGGCGTTGAAGAAGTCTTCAACAATGCTGAGAAGTTCCAAGGGTGCCCGATCGTTGCACCATGGAGGCCAGCTACGGCGTTGCGTTCTGAAGTGATCGATAGATCTCACTCATAACGCTGATCTTCTTCTACATATATATATTTTTATGCCTCTGTATCATATCACCTACTGACTATAACATTCTTACAATCATTACCAACTCGGCGAAGGCGTCTCTTTGACTGCCTCCCACTTTGCGTCCTTCAACTCGTCTTTCACCTTCCTAACCTTCCCATCCACGACCAACTTGTCCAGATGCAAAAGAATCCCCCTTATTGCAGGTTCCCAAATATTCTCCGGATACGCCGCATCAAGTTCTCTCAAGTCATCCGATACTTGTTCCCATCTGGAGGCGCATGCGCGAAGTCAACAACTCGAGCACCTGAGCCTCTCTCTCCAGCGGATGCTTGATGTACGTCGCAATCGTCTCTTTACCGTTATGACGACAGGTCCATGAGAGGGAAGGAGAGACCCGTACTCCAGAGTGGCATGGGCTTCGAGCATCTTGTTGAGACTCGAGAGGTACAGTGAGAGGTCTTCGAATACAGCTGTCCCATGTCCAAGGACGGTAGTATTAGCTTGTAAAGGATTCGGTCTTCGGGGACGTGGGTGGAGATAGAGTCGTGAATCTGGCCTGGAGTGTGGAGGACGGGGAGGGTGATATCGTTGCCCGACAGGATTTGGTATTCTGGGAGATCGTCATTCACTTTTAATTGAATCAACTCCCAGCGGAACGCAGAAGGTCACAGAACTTGTGAAGTCGATTCATGTCGCGCCAAGTCCCCTTTGCATGGCTTGCTCTTGTCCAACATCGAAGGAGAGCAATCCGTGGCCAGCGGCCTGTTTGATTTGTCTCTTGTTTCAAGATATAAAACCCGATTGATCACTTACGACATAATTATATTGACCGATGAACACGTTGAATTCCTGCTCCTCTGTCCTCGTCTCATTCGTGTCAAGTGCCTTTGACCCTTGGAAAGGCCTGAAAGGATAAATTCTTCCCCCAGGGCTGAGACATCGTCGAAATTGAAATCATGGACAACATCCTCCGGCTCTTACACCTCGTACTCGACAAACTCAACTCGGACCCTGTAATCCTACGCGCAAGCATTGGCTTCCTTGCCGTGACTTCGTACCTCTGCCTTGTCAGGTGCCTGCGGTGGAGACGCTACCACGACATACACAGGAAATATGAGAAGAAGTGGAGAGAGGGTGTGTTGACACCGGCAGAGGCTCAGGAGATTCGGCTGCTTTCGAGCTTTTATGATTGTCCAATGCTTTTGCACAAGGCTGTTGCGTTTGCGCTGTTCAAGACGTATGCTATCGTGAGTCGTTGTATCCGCTTCTGTGCTTTTATGTGGCCCTGGTTGGGGTGAGGTTCATTTCGCTAATCCGAGTCTTGCTTCTTTATTAGCCATCCATTTCGAAGCTACTTCTGTCTACCAAGGAATTAAGCTCGTCCGAGAGAATGCCAAAGAGATTTGCCGATGTGAGTTGGATCGAACCCACAGTGGAAACTTAGACTAATTTGACTCCTCTAGACCGAGATTCTAATTGGTGAGCCTCAGCAATAAGAGTGCGACAAGCTCAAAATGCTAATGCGACTGGACATGCACAGCAACCTTCGTCGGGTGTCCCATAAGTGGCTCCCACGATACGACTGCGCCCCCGGATCCTACCAAACCCGCAGAAGACCCCAGGGCGGCGATCGCTCTCGCCCGAATGAATTTCATTCATTCCAAGTACAAAATCGTATGTATGTTTTCCCGGACCGCACGAGACTGAACTCAATTCGGAATTGGCTTTGGCACAACTGAAATAGTCAAATGATGACTACCTCTACACCCTCTCCCTGTTTATTCTCGAGCCAGCTGTACGTTTTATTTCGCGCCGGGTCGTTGGTTGAAGAAATTGACATTATATTTATCTTAGAGATGGGCAGACCTCTACTCCTGGCGAAGCCTTTCCCAAATGGAGCAAGAAGCTTTCTTCATATTCTACGCCGATGTAGGGAGGAAGATGGGTATTACCGATATTCCTGAGACGCTGGAAGAACTTAAAGCGTGGAGTGAGGTCAGTACGACTTTCATGCCTACATTAGACTCCATTCGCTCATGTATTAATCTTTGGTTTAGGCGTACGAAGAAGTGTACATGGTTCCAGCCGAAACCAATAATCTCGTCGCAGGGTACACGGTAGCAGAGCTCTTATACGCCGTTCCGAAGAAATTTGGGATGAAGGCGTTTGCAGAGAGGGTTGTGATTGCTTTGCTCGAAGAGAGAGTGAGGATTGCTATGCTGTAAGTCGCCCTCCCCCAATCCTCCCTCTCTCAGTCTATTTCCTGCTTCTCTAAACATTAGGAGCTGACGACGATGTTTTTATCCATCCAGGCTCCCAGCACAACCACGTCTTCTCCGGTGGTTCGTCCAATCCATCCTGGCAACGAACTGGATAGTCCAGAGATGGTTCCGTTTGCCCCGTCGTGACTCCAACAAGAGATTCGCTGTTGATACCGGGGTGCCTAAGCCAGACAGCAACGGGGATATTCGACTGAGACCGACCCAGTGAGTTCAAGGAACCCTTTCTTGAGCTTCTGCTACTCTCCGAAAGATAGTTTGACAGGTGTTCTGACCATTTTGGATACATTTACAGGTACAAATCCGTTCCGTGGTATAAAGAAGAACCGAAGGGTCGTCTTTCGTATGTTTTCGCCAAGCTTGCGGTCATGTTGGGGATTTATGCTGCGATGCCTGGACCTCAGTAAGTCGTAGGGTTTAGTCTCGTAGCGGCCTTGCTGAGGCTGCTTTCTGTTGCATAGATTCCGGAGTCAGGGATATCGGTTGGAGGAAGTGGTGAGTCGTGTTTACCCTCCATAAAGCCCTTTCAGAGGAGCTCACGCTGTATGTTTTATCAGGGCCCTCAACAATTTGAAGGCGGTAAGACGCCCCAATCTTCTAACAGCTGGTGAGCTAACGATGTGGTCTGTGTTTGCTAGCGGGTGTTGAAGAAGTCTTCAACAATGCTGAGAAGTTCCAAGGGTGCCCAATCGTTGCACCATGGAGGCCAGCTACGGCGTTGCGTTCTGAAGTGGTTGATAGATCTCACTCATAACGCTGATCTTCATCTACATATATATTCTTTATGCCTCTGTATCATATCACCTACTTCAATTTATACTACGCACATACTGACTATAATATTCTTACAATCATTACAAACTCGGCGAAGGGGTCTCTTTGACTGCCTCCCACTTTGCGTCCTTCAACTCGCCTTCCACCTTCCTAACCTTCCCATCCACGACCAACTTGTCCAGATGCAAAAGAATCCCCCTCATTGCCGGCTCCCAAATATTCTCCGGATACGCCGCATAAAGTTCCTTGACAATCTCCCAAGTCGTCCAATGCTTGTTCCCATCCGGAGGCGCACGCGAGGTCAACAACTCAAGCACCTGAGCTTCTCTCTCCAACCGATGCTTGATATACGTCGCAATCGTCTCTTTACCGTTGACGACGACAGGTCCATGAGAGGGAAGGAGGGACCCGTACTCCAGAGTGGCGTGGGCTTCGAGCATCTTGTTGAGGCTCGAGAGGTACAATGAGAGGTCTTCGAATACGGCTGTTCCGTGCCCGAGGACGGTATCAGCTGTGTAAAGGATCCGGTCTTCGGGAACATGAATGGAGATGGAGTCGTGAGTGTGGCCTGGAGTGTGGAGGACGCGAAGAGTGATATCGTTGCCCGACAGGATTTGGGATTCTGAGAGATCGTGGAGGATGGAGCCCGAAGGCGAAGGGGTATACAGGTCCTTGGGTAGGGAAGCGAGAAGCTTGGGGAGAGTATAGTACTGCTTCTCAGCTTCGCTGGGACCCTCCGCTCGAAGCGGATGTTTGTGGAGACGGGGAGCAGGGAACGGTTTGCCTGGGTTGCGAGCGGCCCATAAGCGCTGAAGAAGGTTCAGTACGCTGGGGATGCCACCGATGTGGTCTCCGTGCCAGTGGGAGAGGATGATGTCGGAGACGTCTGGGAGAGAGGCGTCTGATGTAACGGAAGTGAGAGCTGATTCGAGCACCGGGATGAATTCTTCTTTTCCTTCGCCCGTGTCGACAAGGATGTATGGCTTGGAGGTCCCGAGGAGGTACACATTGGTTCCTGGACCGAGTTCAGCGTCACGCAAACGAGTTGCCAGCTTTGATTACAGACCTTGGAGAGTAAATTTACCGGGGTTCTAAATCATTTCAGCCAAGTTACGATACACCCCAGGATTGACGCTCACCTGTCCAAGGATTCGAGTAACCCGATCGCTCAACTACACAAGCCGTATTATTAGATCCCCGTGAACACGAATGCCTCTAGGTCAGTCTACCTTTGTGATATTGGGAATGGGTTCCAGGGTCGTCATGGGTGCGTTGAACGGGGTGCAAAGGAGGCCCTCTCGTGGTTTGGTATCGCACAGTCGCCGAGTGGGTTGATAACAAAATGACGCAAGATGGAGGCTTTGACCCCTGATAACCGGACTTGGATTATATACCAGTCTTCCAGGACCTATACGGAGCCATTTCATGTGATTGGTCCGCAATAAAGCCCACTAATTCTCGGATAACCGGGGAGCTCGCAGTACCCGTATCCCCTTACCTGAATTGTATAATGAGCTTGGCCCGGGTTTGTACCAGCTGACGGCGGCTGGTGGTGGGCGACCGAATGGAGGAATAAACGGTCGAATATACGGATATTTATTGTGTAATTCCCTGCCAAACAAAGGCAAGCAGTTGCACAGCCACACCGTCCTTGCTCATCGTCTCGTCGAACTCCGTCGACACCATAGCTCTGCAGTGCACCGCGAGGTCCTGCTTCCCGAATTTCCCTTCCACTGCCTCATAAATCACGATCTCAGCAGCTTTGGTGAGCTCAAGGGCCGTAATGGACGTCGATAGCAGCTCCCAACAAAAGAGGAAGAGGTGAGCATCGTCGCTGAGTATAATTCTTGCTGGCGTTAACCACTGGCACAGGTCTCCATCTCAAGGCTCCGAAAACGCCCCACCATCTACTCGCAGGCGCTCTCGGTCACCCAAGGATGAAGGGCCATCAAAAGAAGTGGTCAAGGCGGGGGAGGGTGCAAAGGAGAAGGAGTTTGACGCAAAGGCAGAATTTGCAAAGCTCATGAGCAACAACACGCGCTCTGGAGGAGTTTACATGCCTCCAGCTCGTTTACGTGCACTTCAAGAGGCAGCAGCAGCAAAAGACAAGGCGTCGCCGGAATACCAGCGTCTTTCGTGGGACGCTCTCCGAAAATCCATCACCGGTATTGTCAATCGAGTCAACATCGCCAACATCAAGCAAGTCATCCCGGAACTGCTGTCGGAGAACCTCATTCGCGGGAGAGGCTTATTTTCACGAAGTATTATGAAGGCGCAGGCTGCGAGTTTGCCATTCACTCCCGTATTTGCCGCGGTTGTTAGTGTGGTGAACACCAAGTTGCCGCAAGTCGGAGAGCTGGTTCTGATTCGGCTTATCAGCCAGTTCAGGAGAGCGTTCAAAAGGAACGACAAGGTGCGTAGCATTTCACTACGAAACGTTTCACATGCTGACTCTACCTCAGATTGTTTGTCACTCCACGACAACATTCCTTGCCCACCTCGTCAACCAAGCTGTCGCCCATGAAATCATTGCCCTTCAAATTCTCGTCCTCCTTCTTGAGAGACCGACCGATGACTCGATCGAAATCGCCGTGGGCTTCATGCGAGAGGTTGGCGCTTTTCTCGCTGAAAACTCGCCCAAGGCCAATGCAACTGTCTACGAACGGTTCAGAGCCGTCTTGAACGAAGGCAATATCAGCCATCGTGTGCAATACATGGTCGAAGTCTTGATGCAAGTCCGGAAAGACAAGTACAAGGACAACCCTGTCATTCCAGAGGGCCTCGACCTCGTGGAAGAAGAGGAGCAAATTACGCACCAAATCCAGCTGGAGGAACAGATGCAAGTTCAAGAAGGACTGAGTATGTGACTTTCTTATCTTCGCTGTTCGTGGAGATTCCTGACATTTCTTCCTTAGACATTTTCAAATTTGACCCAAACTTCCTCGAGAACGAGGAAAAATACAAGGCAATCAAGGCTGAAATTTTAGGCGAGGACTCTGACGAAGAGTCAGGCTCTGAGGAAGATTCGAGTGACGAGGAATCTGATGAGGACCAAGGTACGTTCAGTTTCGAGCGACAAGCAACGATCGTTCTCACACATACCCCCTAGCAATGCCGGATAAAGAAGGTATCGAAGACAAGACAGGCACCAATCTTGTCAACCTTCGTCGAACCATCTATCTGACCATCATGAACGCACTCAACTACGAGGAAGCTGTCCACAAGTTGCTCAAGATTACGCTTCAGGAAGGAGAAGAAATCGAGCTCGTGAACATGATTATCGAGTGTTGCTCTCAAGAACGCTCATACTCCACGTTTTACGGTTTGGTCGGAGAGCGATTCAGCAGGCTCAATCGTGTCTGGACAGACGCCTTCGAGCAAGCCTTTAAAACCTACTACGACACCATCCACCGTTATGAAACCAATCGCCTCCGTAACATTGCCCGCTTCTTCGGCCATCTGTTCGCCTCGGACGCCGTCAGCTGGGTCTGCTTTGAATGCATCAAAATGAACGAAGATGACACCACCAGTAGTAGCCGTATCTTTATCAAGATTCTCATGACGGAGATGATGGAGAGCATGGGATTGGCTACGTTGAAGGAAAGATTCCAGGATCCAGAGGTGAAGCATGCTTGCAGTGGCATGTTCCCGACGGACGTCCCCAAGAACACGAGATTCAGCATCAACTACTTCACGAGTATCAATCTTGGTATCCTCACCGAGGACATGAGAGAATGGCTGAAGGTTTGTTCGCCACTTGTCGAGTCCGTCTTCACTTTACTGACATTCTATAATAGAACGCACCAAAACTCATTATGGAACAACGTCGTGCTATGCTCGAAGCAGAATCCTCGTCTTCCGATTCTAGTTCAGACAGCTCTGATTCCGACTCCTCAGATTCGGATTCGGACTCGGACTCTTCATCTGTCTCGAGCTCCGAACCGGACTCTGACGACAGTCGTTCTCGATCGAGGACCCCTCGAAGGCGTCGTGGAGGACGATCGGCATCCTATTCTTCCGCGGACTCTAGGCACCGATACGCTCGACGACGCCCCAGTCCAAGCAGAAGTCGCAGTCCTCCACCTAACCGTTCCAGGCGCAATGGTGACGGCAGGAGAGATTACTCCTCACGGGGGTCTGCCAGCCCACCCCCTGCTCGAAGACGTTCGTCGCCTGAGCGAGAGCGCGAGCCACCTCGAGGTTCCCGCAGGGACCGGTCGCCTGGTGGTTCACCACCGACCTCGCAGGGATGAGAGGGACAATCGGGAGAGGGAGAGGG
>JANBPK010000873.1:0-83633 GCA_027579435.1 Candolleomyces eurysporus | reverse complement strand
ACTAAGCATATTGAAGTGCAATATCACAAGATCAAGGAGTATGTAGAAAAAAAGCGGGTTAGTTTATTCTACATCCTGACCAACGAAAACCCAGTGGACATATTCACTAAACCCCTTGGTCAGGTCAAGTTTGAAACATTCCGCAAGTCTTTAGGACTAGTATTTCACTAAGTCTTTTAGGCACTTTTACTATTCACTGTGGAATAGAACACAAAGGGGAGTGTTGAACTTATGTGAAATAAGCGCCTAGTTCCAAGCGCTTATTATGTAAACCTCTATAAATAGCAATACACAGTAAACTCGGTATATAGTAGGTCTAGTCATTATCTAGGTTCAGCTCCTAGAGCAAAGCGTTATAAGCACGTCTTAAGCACGCAATGCTCAGTCATCCAATAGTGCACAGACCACTGGGTGACTTTATGTGACATTACTGTCACAGATTCGAGTAGTATATAAGCTGTGTAGTTTAGTACAAATAAAGCTTGAAGCACTTTCTACAAGCAAAATCAGTAGTATATTCACCCTCTAGCATCACCCCAGTCTACTCTAGCATAACGGTATGTCTCACCCACATATTCAACCTACTTGCAACTGCACAGTAGCAGGACTCGCATATCCCTGTGAGAAATGCTCTCTAACACAAGTGAGGCACAAATCAAAAGAAATAAGAAACTGAGTTTGCTGGCAGGTGGAAGCAGGGCAGTGTTGAATGTGCTGGCGTCTGAATGACTGGGTGAAAGATCAATGTGCTGGCAACAAAAGCAAGTGCAGAGATGGAGAAACAAATAGCAGGAGAACCAGAAGGTGTAGAGACACAAGTTGTTGGAGAACAAAGGAGAGCTGTGTGTGCAGTGGGTGAATGCAGAAATATTGCGCCGAGGTGGCATGTCAAAGCCATGGCAACTGGTGCTAATACTCGAGCAGAGTTGCTGGATACCCACTTCATGCGGACGCGATATTACGCTTGAAGCCGAATGGCATGGTACCATAGTAAGCGCAGTTGGTCACTCAAGGCTGTGCCATTAGTAGCTCTGAGTATTGTATTGAGTAGGGAAGTGGCACGTAAAAGTCATGGCAACTGGTTCAATACACGAGCACAATTCCCGAATGCCAGCTTGACACAGACGCGACGTTACGCGCTAGATCAAATTGCAGCTTGAGGCAGAAGACATATTTCACGGTAGTATATATACGGGGTGGCTAGAAGTTGGCCGCTACAATCCCAACAACATCTACCATCTACCCTCTAGCTTTCTACAATGGAACCTCTTTTCCAAACTCCAGACCCCCGAATTGTAGTGGCCCACTTTTTGCGCCAGGTGGAAGCCTTTCATGTTCACACCAAACACTCCACCCCTCGCCCTATGCACTACGACTCTAGCATGCAATCCGTTGTGGATTATCCATGGTATGTTGTAAGCATACCCGTTGTCATTCAACGTCGTGTTAATTGCGGTTGGAAATCAGGCCTTACGACCTGGAGATGGGACGCCGGCTGTTCCCAAGCGAATTTGAGGGCTATCGACGCACACATGAATTTGAAGCTCCAAGCTGTATGTGTGCTCACCTTGATGGCCAGGACTACACCGAATCTCGGATCAGTATTGTGGAAACCTTGAACGACAATCGAGACCGCAACCTTTCGACCTTACATGGCGAATATGTCGCAATCTGCGCGAAGCAGCGTTGTGGATACTTGCGTGAGTGATGCAGCACAGTCAAGGCCTTTGCCAATTCTGACCCAAATCTCAGTCTGCTTGGAGAGATTCTACGCCGTAGGTCATCTCAAACTACGAAAATGCCGCAAAAGAGGTAAGCACTCGATCCTTGGCTCAGGGTTAAATGACATATTGACGCCAAGCCTTCACCAGCTCAGCCACTGCCACCGCAAGAGCTGACCTGCATTTCATCTCTTGGACGATCTCTTTCCGGGGGTAACAGCCTGTTCCAGGTGATGCAGGACGCGGTCGTTCGCGGGCGACCTAACGGAGGTCAGTACCTTTTGGCGCTAAACATCGCCATTTCTGAGATAATTGGCAGGGCTTGAAGCAGAAGACCCCGCCAACCAACAAGCAGAGAAGAGTGCTCTCTATCGTCACCTTCAGACCGGGGTATGTGAACACCGATTTGGGCGACCTTCGTCCAATGTGTTCGCTGCTGAAGAATCATGTTCCGCGACACTTTCGCGGTTAATCACTCTTTTGAGTGCCTCAATTTCAACCGCAACACCGACCTGATCCAGGCCCGTGCCCCCAACAGCCCAAACCCTTATCACATTAGGACAAGGTTTGAGGCCACACCAGGGGATAGACCTGAAACGCCATCTCCAATTTGTTCTACTGCTGGCAGACCCCTCTTCATAAATTGAACACCTCTTGAAGAAGTAGAAGAGTTTGACCCCAATACAGAATCGGAGAGTAGTGACTTCGAGATGCCAACCCTACAAGAGCTTTTGGCTGAGAGGAGAGGCTGATATAGCCTCCTTAGAGTCGCACTTAGCATAGATATTTCTTCCCACCTGTACATACTGAATTGTGCAATGTGTGATACGTTGACTGCCAAGATTGCATGTAACTTGCTGCGGGCTGTGCTAAATTGACCGGCCCGGGAACGCGGTCACATGCTTCCCCTGCCATTTTTGACGGACCCTCGTGCCAGTTTGATCTACTGCACCTCAATCACGGCTCTCCCCGGCCGCCTCCTTCAACCTGGTTCGAAGACCGTGACGACATTGTCCCCGCTCGGTGAACAGTTGTTTCTTTCAGGTGTTCAGCCTCTTCCCTGTTCTTTTTGCTCGCATTTCAAACTTGAACAATGGTGGGCGACTGCTGTCTAATACCCATGCTGGCTAAATCCCAACTTTGTCAACAACAGTCTGAATATGAACGAGCCTCCGAAAGCTCGTTTCCATGCGCCGGATGCAAGAAGACCTTCGCCGCCTTGTGGACTCTTGATTACCACAGCCGACAATGTCAGGGAACCAAGAGGGAGCTTTCAGATCTCCTGGCCCAGACAAAGGTCATTTGGGAAGCCAGGAAGCGGCGCCGTATTGATACACAGGGTGTGAGCGCCGAAAACTTAGTACCAACACGTTCGGTGGGTGCCACTTGGTTGTGTGATGGCGCGCGCTGAGCTTAATTGTGTTGGCTTCAGGCGAATCAACCAAATGCACCTCCTGCTGTGCCAAACCTCACCGACCTTCCGGGCAATGCTGTACGCTTTTCCACGGCACTATAGCCCTATCGTCTCTCTGACATCTTGATGTCCTCAAGAACATAGACCAACCCATCGCAATGAGAAAGTCTAGCAGACAGATTCGCCTCCCCGCCCGCTACTGGGATGACGTTCTTCCCGAGCGTCCCCCACCCGTTCAGCTCAATAGAGAAGAGGATTCTACCTCAACGGTCGTTGACTACACCTCCGCTACTGTTGCCTCACAAGCAACTGCAGCAAATACTTCAATATCCCTTGTAGCGTTTTGGTCTCGACCAAGTGCGTTTGGCGTCACCCGAAAGTACGCCATGCCGCCTGGATCTCGCTTCATTCATGATCCCGACCAAAGCATCACTTTGTCTGATCTCACCGACATCCCAAGCCAGGGAACCGTGGCCCGGTGTCACAAGTACGGTCCCTTTTCAAATCAAAGTGCCTTGTCCCTTGCCCATTGGTACTGGAAATCCCCGAACAAATCGATGCGTGACTTCCATGATCTGCTTCAAATTATAAAGAACCCTACCTTCTCAATCCCCGATGTTGCAAACACTGGTTGGAACGCAGCCTTCTGTGCTCTGGGTGAAAACAGAGAAGACCTTGATGACGCTGATAGTGCATGGATCGAAGACGACGGATGGAAGACGGTGCCTATTTCCATTGATGTTCCCTTCCACCGCCGCATGAAGAACCCCGGCACCCACTCATACTTCGTTGGCAACATGCGCTGTCGCAGCATTGTATCAGTCATTAAAGAGAAGCTCACCAGCCAAACCGACCAACCCTGATTTCATTACTACCCTTTCTCCGCCACTTGGAAGCCTGCACCTCATTTCCCAGAAACCCCTCTCTATGGAGAACTCTACATGTCGCCCGTATTCCGGGAAGCCCACGAAGAGATTCAAAAGCTCCATCTCGATGATGAAGATTGCAATCTGGAGCGCGTGGTTGTAGCGCTGATGTTCTGGTCAGATTCCACATCTCTCACATCATTTGGTTCTGCGTCACTTTGGCCTATCTATATGTTCTTCGGCAATGAATCGAAGTACCGTCGTTGCAAGCCAACGGAGCGATTGTGCAACCAAGTTGCTTATCTCGAATCTGTATGTATTCCTTCAACATTGTTTGTCTTTGCAGGCGTATCTATTGCTGAACGGCATGTACAGTTATCCGATAGCTTCATTGATTTTCTCAAGGAGAAGAACAAAGGCAAAGTTCCATCTGACGCACTGATCACCCACTGCAATCGTGAAGTTTTTCACAAGCAGTGGTCATCACTGCTTGACGGCGAACTCATCAGTGCAATGCAAAGTGGTATCGTCCTGACCTGTGTGGATGGGCGGAGGCGCCGCTTCTTCCCTCGGATCTTTACCTACTCTGCCGATTACCCAGAGAAGTAGGATGACCTATCAGTAGCAGATAAGACTTCAGCTAACTCGTTTGCGATTGCCATGTCACAAAAGTCTCGTTTCAACCATTCGAACTAATGGGAATCACCCTTGCCACCGCTGCCTCGTCACTAAATCCAAGTTTGATCTCTCCAAACTTGGTGCACCTGAAGACTTGGAGAGGCATTCACGGCTGCGCAACGCGCAGAAGCAAATGAAATCCATTGCGGACGCGCGAGTCGAAGCATTTGAGGGCGGGTTCGCAATCGATGGTGACCGAGTTGATAAACACCTGAAAAATGAGTCGCTCATCGTGGTTGAGGTGCAAATCGTTTGTCAGATATAGACACCTTCAATTTCTGAGGCCCATCTCCATTAGAATGCATTGCAAACATCTCTGGCATCCTTCGATTTCAGCATCCTTTCCACTCTCGTAGTTGATCTCCTCCATGAGGTCGAGATTGGCGTTTGGAAGCGGCTCTTTATACATTTCATCCGGCTACTCAATGTGTTTACATGGCCTTCTGGACCAACTCTTGCTGCCGAGCTCGACTTTCGGTAGGAACTCTATATTCAGTTGGTTTGGCTGCAATCGACTGATCTCTCCCAGATATCGATCCACCCCAACCTTTGGGCAGGATTCCATCCGTAAATTCTCCAGTAATGCATCCGAGATGAAACATAGAGCAGCTAGGGACTATGAGAATCTTCTCCAGGTATGGGTATCCTTCAATGACGAGCCGACATCCGACTGACGATCCTCAGTGTGCTATCCCAGCATTCGAGTCCTTGCTGCCTGAACTGCACAATACAACCCTCCTTAGAGTGTTGTACAGCTTCGCCCAATGGCACGCCTTAACAAAACTCCGGCTACACAACGACTTCACTCTAAAGCTTTTGGAATACTCAACAACACTTTTAGGTGCACAGGTTAGGAGTTTTGACAGGGATACGTGCTCGAAGGTGGTAACCCGAGAGCTTCCGAAGGAGGCAGAGGCACGGGCTCGCCGAAGTGCTAAGAACGGGGGTTCTGCCACCACTTCCCGAAAGCCGGTTTCTTTGGGCATCTACACAATAAAGTTCCACTACCTGGGAGACTATGTTACAACGATCCAAAGATTTGGGACGACAGATTCTTACTCGACCGAGACAGTGAGTCAACACTTCGTTACTTGCTGTGATGCCTGCTTACCCTGATGCCTTCAGGGAGAACTTTTTCATTGTCAGCCAAAGTCTTGGTATCCATGAACGGACAAAAAGGACTACCAACATCAAATGGCCCAAATCGAACGCCGTCAGGCCAGGCTCGCCGCAATACGAGCAAATTGGTCCGAAACACCTGTAGCAGAGACACAACCCATGGCATCTCCAGATTTACTGTATGCCATGGGAATGAACCAAAACAGCCCACAGGATCTGCATTACTTCGTGACTCATCTCAGAGACCCCTACTTAATGGTAGGTCAAGCGATGCCAAACTCACAACGGTTAAGCTCACACCTTGTTTTGAAGGATTTCATTCCCAAGCTGAAGCAGCATCTGCTTCCACGCGTCATTCAGCGCATGGGATTCTCACGTGGTGCGTCCCTCGACTTGGAGGAATGGACCTCTGTGAAGATTCAACACGAACGAATATATGAACATAAAGTCGCGAGATTCAATTTTACCACTTATGACATGCGAAGAGATGAAGATGTCATTCATACGAACTCCTCCCAGCATAATGTTATGCTATTGAACGCTAGTTACACGCCCGGCAGCCAGCAAAGCGAACACCCCTACATTTACGCCAAGGTTTTGAAAATCTTCCATGCAAATGCATCTTTTGTTGGAGTCCTTCCCGATGGTACAAGGCGTGACAAGCTGCATTGCCTAGACTTCCTCTGGGTTCGATGGTATGCCGTTCGATGCCACAGCGTGGACCTTTCTCTGGTCCAAGTGAAGCTTCGTCCCCTCACAGACGTGGACGCCATGGGGTTTATCGATCCCACTGATGTGATCCACGGCACTCATCTTATCCCGCGATTCTCATGTGGCAAGTTAGATGAAGTAAACTCCCGTTGGAGTACCGGCGGACCGGATCTATGGAACACATACTTCGTCAATAAGTGGGCCAACCTTGCTGCTCTTGACAATAAATCCACTGACGCTGTTTTGCCAGGTTTGTTGATCGCGACATGTTCATGAGGTACCAGTGGGGAATGGCCGTCGGGCATAGGTACATGTACCCTGACTTTCCGCCGCCTGCCATTCCTCCTATTTCGCCTGACTTTGACTTTTGCCTGTTACAGCCAGCAGCTACCCAACAGGGCCACGCAACCCATGGTGTGTATTCTGAGAGTCATTTGATCCGATTAGCAGTTCCCTTAAAATGTTCATTACAGCAACCACACAGCCCTCAGCACCAGAAATAGGGTGCTCCGACTCGTCACCAAGCAATTGCACACTACCTCCATCTCAGTCAGCTGACGATGGAATTCAGGACAAATATACTGAAAGTGATCCTCGTCAACCCGATGAACTAAACGAATTAGATGAGTTGGATGATCGAGAGCTGGTAGCATATGATGACATGTACCCGATAGACTATGCTTGACATACTATCGTGTGCAATGGGTTGCAAAACGGAAAGCAATTGGGCATGCTGCTACGTTACTGTTAGGGCTAGCAACAAATTATTCTGCATTTTTATGTCGCAACTTACTGGCAGTGCCAGTTGCCATGGGCACGCTTAGCCTCTTGACAGGACACTCCCGGAAGTCTACTACGGCACCCAACCCGAGCATGGCCCCAATTGAACTTTGTGGCTTGCGGTAACTTGAGGCTGAAGATCTATCGGGCTAGCGTACTGATACATAAACCACCACCGGCATGCCAGGCGAGTCAGTGCCACGATACTATCAGCAGCCACTCCTCTCTCCTTTGCTCTCACCTCGACCCCACTCCACCGTCGTAGCAATTGTCATTGGGCATCTGCCAATGGCCAGCGGTATTCTAGACCCCAGCACGGGAAATGAAAGCTCGCAGGCRAACAGTACCCGTTTGAAACACGGACTCCCCGAGGTCTTCACAAGCGCTGGACCGGTTAGGAAACAGCACGTCTAAGTCATTCCAACTCCACGGTCGTGCCACTGACTACCATTTCCTGTCTTTAGGGTGAAAACAGACCCATTAGTCGGGTATGGCCGTCATTTTGGCAGAACGGTTAGCACATTTTGTCGTATACAAACCCTCATCAAGAACGGACTTTCAAGGACAGTCCAACTGGAATTGGGTCGTCTTTTTGAGAGCGATCTTTCACCAAGGTGCGCCTTCCTCCACTCTTTCTTGAAAGTGGTAAACCATTGAGGGTTGTAACAACCCTGCCTACAGTGAAAAGAAGGAGCATGAAGTCTACTGCCAGCTCCTGGCGCTGTCTCCCAACCTGGAAGAGAGGCTCAGCACAGGATCAGAGCAAGAGCTGTACTACGTTGCGGAGATGGTGCAGTACCATTAACTCACTGGCTTAGGACAGCTGATAACCTCGTCCATAAAGATAACCAAGGGAATCAACGCAGCTCGTGCAGATGATTGCAAATCGCTGAAATCCGCCGTTGTTGATCTGATCACGCCATTTAGCGGGGTTTTGAGCCCACCAATCCAACGCAATGTGAAGACCGATCGTGGTTTCTATCATGATACAACTGGCCAGCTTCTCTGCCCAGTAAATCTGGATTGGAATGATCCCAAGTAAGTCAGTTTACCAACGTCTGGTAGCGCCAGATCCAGTGACCCTGGCTCACCTACTATCAGAATTCGCAGGGATCTCAAAGCTGGCACCCTTGTGCCATCCGGAGACATGTGGCCTCGATTCATTTACAGGGACTATGCATACGATCCCACAAACCCTTGGGAGGGCCTCCTGCAAAGTCGGCTTTTGGTTTCGGTACTCGAATTTTTTGGTTTCTCTGTAACCAGTGCCGGACTCTTGACTGATTTTGTCGCTACTTATTAGGCCTTCAAGCATGTCTTTACCTCTCCGAGTTCTGTCAACGACCGGAATGAGAATCGTGCCACTAGGTCCTGCAATGCTCGCATACACGGCATGAAATCTGTTACTGCTCCATCGATTGCATACATCGCGACACAGGTATGACACCGATGAATTAAGCCTTCCACTCCGTATTCCAGTCAGTGTATACACGGGCTAACTATCGATCACCAGGTCCGATTTGCACTCTGTTTGGCCAGTATATTTTTGCGAACCGATCGGGTAACTGACTCCGAATATTTCTATAATCTCATAGTTGAGGTATTGGAGGATCCAGAGGAGCGAGAAGAGGCCGAAGAACTTCTCAGGTGGTGGAACAGGTACTTTGCGCAGTGGCTTTGAGAGACTGCTCGACTGATTATTTGCGCTAGACAGATTTTCCCGAAGCTCAATACATCAGATAGCCGCACAATCCACGAAGAGTCTGTCGTCGCCAGAATCAAGCTCCGGCGCAGAGAACTGCAGCGAGAGCATGAAGCCGAACGTTCCCAACTCCCTTGAACGCAGATCCTGAATCCCCAGCAGCTCGACTAATTTTTCCCCCATTCCATATCATTTCTTGCACTGAGCTCCCGCTCCCCAACCACACTCAGCCTGTTCCCGGCCATAGGGCCACACTCTTGTAACTACCTTGTCCATGACCATAGTACACCCCCCTTGAACTTAACAATTTAGACTGTCTGTGCGGACCGTTTAGTTAACAGCGTCCCATCCGAGTCATGGTTTGAAGGGCATCACCCAGATGGGAGAAGTGAACTGACTACGCTAATGACGAAGCTGGTTGAGCCTCGCCAGGTGTGAATTTCCATCATCGAGCTGTTGAACGGGCTATCTAGCTACTAACCCCCGCCTCGGAGTCACGCCAAAGGGAGACCGAACGTCTGGCTTTTGAACGACATCCCGTCACTGCCATACGCAGACAGCGCGATAATCCAAAGTTACACTACCGAGCAAGGATCAGGAGTGGGCAGCTTGAACCCGCTGGATCCCTTCAGTTGACCTTTATATACATGGAACATCCAGTTTAACGACGTCCCGTCACCGTAAACTTACCACCGAGCTGAGGGGAGCGGGCCATCTAGTTTAACGACGRSCCGCTGGATCCCTTCANGTTGACCTATACACGGAACGTCTAGTTTAACGACGTCCCGCCACCGTAAACGTACCACCGAGCAGCGAGAAGCGGGGCATCTAGTTTAACGACGGCCCCGTTGCGTCACCGTAAACGTGCCAACACCAAGCGGGGAGGGGCAGTGGGCCATCTAGCTAATGAAGACCCGCTCCAGGGATGGCGGAGCAATTCGAGGATGGCCGCTCTGAACAGTGGCTGAGTGGCACGCAGAACTTGGAGAAGTAAGTCGTGTTGAAAGACGCATTCAAGATCGCATTGATGCTTGCGGCCTCACCCCGGGGTGGTAAGTGCTGGTGGCAGACCAAGCCTCTTCGGCTTGGCAATGAGCCATTCTGACTCACATCAAGTTCGCACGCCCACTGCCCAGCCCCGTCCGACGACGCAGTGAGTGGTAGAGCGGAGTTTGACTGCTTGGCCGGTGGCTGCCCTCGCGGCGGCACTGAGTTTGAATTCGGAGTTTACAATGGCAGTTGATCGAATGCCGCTACCTAGTAGGTTCACTGGTTCCGACGATCAGTGGGGAGGAGCCTTCAACTGGCAGCGACCCCTACGGTAAGGAGCTGGAATCTTTCAATTATATGCCATCTCGATCCTCTCAGAGTAGGGCGGACGTTAAACGACCCTCTTACTGACGCAAGGATCCGGCTGGGACTACAGACTCGAACTCCGAGGAGGGCGACGCCTGACCAATTTCTTTCGAAAGATTTGGTTAGTAGATCCAGGTCNTTTTTTAATCGTATGAACACGAACTTACCCTAAACCCGGCTAGTGTAAAGCATTTAGTATGGAGGTCCTGGAGTATCCGTACCTGGCGCACCCTCCAGATCCGCTAGTCCCTGGTCGGCACGGAATTCCAAGCGCAATCCTCCAGAAACATAGAGAAGACAATACAGGCTGCAGGACGGCTTTCAAGTCTCGAGGGTTTTTGTACAACGTAGACGGTCGAACTTACTTCTCACCAAACTGCAATCGTCCCAACGTAACCCCTCCTCCTCCTCTCTCCGATCCGAATGGCGGGGTTTTGCAAGGCCGCGACTATCAAATGCTCGATATCTGCAAGCCGCAATGGTGGACTAAAGCTCACGGATATCTCGCCTTCACGCCCGTCTTGCCTAACGTTGATACCCCACCGTTCCACCCTCTTTCGCACATACCAAAGGTCGTTTATGACCACGAACGTAAGCGTCCCATCCCGGAGCGGAAGGTCTGGTTGGCGTGGCAGAAGCTGCAATTCCAGATTGCTGAGGCCACTCACCTTTTGCTGTTTGCTTCCGGAGCCGCTGCCGTTCGTCCTGCCTATCCTTGTGCCCAGGTCGACGCCAATGTGGAATTGGGGAAGGGGTTAACAAAGGGGGGTTTGAAGAAGGATATTTTCACCGCTTTTTCTTGGTTCTCGATCTGGCTGGGATGCCTTTCGTATGCAATTGCTGTGAGTGAAGTGATGTCTGACAGGGCGAAAGAAGTGGGGGTTCGTCGTCTACCGGGATGGGTCGAAACACTGGTAAAGGGAGATCAAGACCAGCGCAGGTATTACCGCCGTACAGACGAAAGGGCCATCGTTTTGGACGAGATCTTTGTATCAGACCTTCAAAACACCTGCGTCTCTCGGTTTGACGGGTCGGTGGAAAGGGTTGGGGTCTTTGTCAAAATCCCAGACAGTGACTTAGAAGACCTGGTGTCGATCGATTGGTTGTGTGAAGTGGGTGTCCCTGTTTGGTACGAGTGGGGAGCCAGAGAAATGGAAATCGCCTCCAGAAACCCTTTCTGGCAGCGCTACGCTCCTTNCCCCCGACGCAGTTCAAGTATGCCCCCGTGCTGGTTGCAATCACAACATGAATTTTCTGACCAATACCGGCTCTCCATCACCTGGTGCGCTTTGTCTTTCAACTGCGAATGTCTCAGAGGCGCGAAGGGCAAAGGCTTATCCACAACGACCCGAGCTAGCGCCCGAACAAAGAACCTGGGAAGTGCACTTTGAAGAGCGTGCTGGTCGTAGGGCTATCCTGCTCTCACAGGAGTTGACAGAGGAGAGGGTAAAGCGGGAAAACCGGGAGCGGTGCCCGCCCACTAACCCGCGAAAAACTCGCTACTTCATTTGGGAAATGGATCCTACCAGCAATGTATTCGTTCGGAGGCGCGCTGACAAAGACGATATGGAAGACGTCTTCACAGAAAGTGGAAGGTTTGGGAAGAGGCAAGCGAAATATGACAGCATGTACAATGAATGGGACCTGTGCGAGTACTTTGGTCCTCCAGACGAAGAACAACTCGATTACATGGCTCGAACATGGGCTGATTATGAAGGAAAAACCTTTGAAGAAGAACTTGCACGGTGTCGCGCTTATTATGGGCTTTCTCCATTACAAGGGACGGGGGGCGATGCTGGATCCTCTCTGGACCAAGCATCCCTTCTAGATTCAACGCAGGTCGATACGGCTTATCCGGGTGAGCCACCAACACAACCGTCTGCCCAGACAGAAGTTCCAATCATGGCCTATAAATTGTTTGGCTACACATTCGCTCTCGCGTCCTTCGCCAGCTCTGCGGCTGTATCCTTGCAAGGTTTCGAACCATCCGACTCGATTGATTCCTGCCTTGGCCTCGTTCCCAAAGTTTTGGGCATATCCAAACTCGTTCCCCGCGAGGATCCGTTTTGGCAGTCTGCCAATGGTCAGAGCGTTCTTAAATTCATTAAATCTCTGGCCCGGAAAGACTCTGCATTGCACGAGTGTTGGGACTTAGCAAAGGGTAGTGGGATGCCAGTTACAGCCCTCCCAAGATTCAAAGATCTCCGACGGTCAATGGTGTCGGTACATGTAGTCATTGAGGAGTGGGACAACGTCAAAGGTCGACAGAGCCGCCTTGTTGAAGAGGCTCGAGAGGCTTTTTGGTTTGCCAGTGATTATGGCCAAAGGTGGCTCGTAGGCTGCCTATCTGCCGACGTTGCTCTCTTGATCTGTCGACTGGACCAGTCGCTATCCGATCCCACGGCGCTTGCCCATGCCTTGCTTGGCCTTGGGGTTCGCTTCCAGACTTGGAGGTCGGTGTCAAGTCTTCCTAGTATTCAACTTCGATCTACCAGCCATTTTATCCAGTTTCGGAGCGACAACTACCAATACAGCAAGGACGACTACGAAAGCTACCTACGTAACCGTCAAGCGCTCCTGATGGGTTCAGCTGGACGTGCAGCACTTCTCAGGGGAGGTATTGTGTGGAGGTTGGCGATGGAAGACATCGGGTTTGATGCTGTCTTCGCTGGGCCAAGCCGTGCAGCGTTTGAAGGCAATGGTGTAACTCGTGGAACCGGGTATGGGGGATTTCTAATCGATGACGATTTGAGCGCGGATGCGGCAGATTGCATATGTGGCCATTACGATCATTTAATAAGTAGGTTTCTGCTTGCATCTTACGACGCCATTCCTTCAACTCATTTTTTCCCCAGGAGGAAACGGTGAACCTGGTCAAATGGGTAGAATGTCTTGGTGGCCGCCCGTCGACCTTTGGGAGCAACTTTGTGGCCCTTTAGGTTGGACTACGGACGCAGAAGCCCATTATCTTCAGCGACTGGAGGAAATTGAGAGGAGTTACAAACCATTACCCCGGAGTGAATGGAAACGTAGACTTCGACGATCGTCCCAGATCATTCGCCTTCGGTCCATCGTCGAGGAGAAATCTCGGGAGGTCATCACGAGGAGGGAAGTGGGGTGATCCAGCTCTGCTCTCGTTCTGCCGTTCTGCTCCATTCTTGACCATCTCTGTGCCTCAAATTGTCATTTTGGGATCTGGCTTCCGTTTCGGTTCTCATTATCGTTACGATTATTTCGATGATAGCTACTCAAACATAAGTTACTCACGTTTTTCTCATGTTACTAACGTATTCAATTCGATGTGCGACTGNTTTTTTTGCCGATGTTACATCTGAGTCCTTTGCCTCTCCCCCATTTCCCAACCGCACAATTGCCAACCACCTACTATCCGACTCTTGAAGTACCGTAAAATTAGTATGGGTCCATCCATCACTCCACGTGATCCATGGTTTGGTTCAAGAAAGGCAGTTGAAATCGCAGCCCGCCCTCTTTCAAGTCCTACTTCTCACTCCCTGGTAGGCTCATCTTGGGCTTAGCGCACGACCCCCTGAAGTGCACCACTATCCAGCTGTCGTGGACTTTACTGTTACGATGGTGCGCAAAACACGCCGAGGACGATGCTCTGAACGGATCTGGTGGTGGATGTGCAGGTGTTTGTTCAGCCTGCGGCGTACGTTTCCACCTTTCCTCTCATTACTCTCATGACGCCCACTCATGTGCAGTAAAGTTCCCGCCCATAGCGTTTGGAGGATGTACAGTCCAAGGTGGCCTGCTCCCTGGTAACCAGAAATACGTCCTAAACAGTGCTTGAGCTGACGCTACGCTATTTCGAGACCACGCTGAGCTGGCTCCGGATCCGCAGTCATAATTCGCTGGAAATGTGAGTTCAGCGAGCAATTCAGATACACGAAGCACTTAACATCCATCCCCATCTCTCACACCACTTTGCGAAAGATTTGACAGGTCACCCTTTCAAACTGAAACATCGCAGTGACGCAGCTAGCAAAAGCCAAGGTCCCTTCATGGCATTTCTCTTGAACAGGCGTGCCGTTGGACAAGCTGGCCGAATGAGTTGAGTAATTCTAAGTTTTCACATCAAATACGCTTCTGATTCAGTGCGCCTTGGAAGGAATTGTCCCCTCATCAGATTGTCTCAAATAGGAGGTGGTCAATTGACTGGTGCATTGTGTGAGTTATGCTTTTACACTCGCAGGATCGGTCTCTTTCTGATTGTCGCCCCATAGACTCCGGGCTTGTTCCGCTCTGTTACCAGTGTCTGGCCAATGCTCGCCGGCCTGGCAATTCCGGAGATGATGGTGAAGACAGCGACGAACCTGACTTGGGAGCTAAGTGCCAAAAGTCTGCAGGCGTCATCTCTTTTGGCCATTCCTTCTAAAATCATTACTAAATTAGAACATAAACGACCTGGTAAGCCTAGAAGGAAAGCTTGTGGAAAGCAGAGGGGCTTCCATACTGCTACTGCTGCGGGCGTCAGCATGAGGTTTATCGTGATCTCTTGGTGCGTGCCTTATTTCACTCTCTCAAGACGGAATACTTGAGCAACGTTTTTTGTAGCCGACGGCTCGGAAAGGCTTGGATCCTTTTGGCTTCTAGTTCAAGGACACTTTCCCCGACGGGAGCCCCGATAGCGCCAAGCAATGTCTCCTTATGTACGTCCTACTACCACTTTATCTCCCAATATCCACATCAGCGGCTATCAATATTCAATTTCAATCCCTCAGATGACTGAGAACTTCCCCGAGCTCTTACGAAACATCGGTATTCTCATTTAGGGCTCGTCGACGCGCTTATCCAGTACCGCTTCAGCAATAAGCGTGCTGTTAAATCATTCGATCCACTGGCCACGGCTCATTTCTGTATCTATCTACAAACTACACTACATTCATTTCAGATCCGCTCCCACACCGTTTCCCGCTCTCCCTGCATGTTTCCTGAAATCATATTGAATTATACTGTGATCTTTTGTGGGTTTACGAAGCAACTGCACTTGGAGGTGCGGTGGTAATGCCAGTTATATGAACCTGGAAATACATTGGGAATTCCAGTGACATTAACGTGGAAATTCGCTTCCAGATTTTGGGAAAATTGCCCGTAGCAAATCCAGACTCTTTACCCGGTCCAATATCTCTGGATATTCTCTGGATAATTGCGGGCTTTCCAGAAAAAAGAGCCCGGTGTATCCAGAGATTTTATGTGGAAAGTTCAGGAACGTCGACCAGGACGGAAGTTCACAGTGTCAAAGTCTCCCAATTCTCTCGTTTCAGACCCTTTGTCGCCTAACTGGAAATTCTCCATGACTATGCAGATACAAGCAAATATGAAAGTTCCTTGACCTATACCATAAGTTTGAAGGTTATTTCCATAATACCTTTGGCTCGGCCGTGAGCCTGACCCAAATTCGGTAAGCATTCAGCGATTCAAGCAACAGGAAAGTTCCCGACTTACACCAGGCATTATCAGAGCTACCAGGTCTATCAGGCTGATGGAGTTGGCAGCCGACGCGGGATCAACCAAACCACCGTCGCACCAATGGGTGGACCCTGATTTGGCTATGCGAAATATTTTCCTTCTCGCTGCACCTTCTCTCTGCGAATGTTCCTCGATAGCTGACGCAAGGTGATGGTTAACGAATTTATGTACGCTCTGGATCCTTGCAGACCTCTCATGTCATTACAGTTCACCACTTACTCTGCGATTAGTCAATGGAAACCCATGAACAGCGCACTCTGCTCACAAGCGGAACCGAAGCTTACCAGCAGCAACATTTTGAATGACTAGCAATTGTTTAATCTCAAGAAGACCGCCTCCAGGACCTCCAACTAAAGTCCGACGACGTCAGCAGATGGCCACCGGCCGCTGTACTAGCAGCATGACAGGTTCTCATCGCTTTCCCTGGCAATTTGCTCCCAAATTCACATGGATGAAATCGGCATGTCAAGAGAACCCTTGCTGGCAGGACGCAAAGATACCAGTTGACGTCTAGATGGTGTTGGTGCCCTTCTATTGGCGAAACACAGTTGAGCACCTGTCCTCTTTGTCCGTTTTCTGCCAAAGGTCATAAATCTCTGACGCACAAGACCTTGAATCCTGTATATGATTGTTCTAACACTCGCTTGCTCAGTCCTTCCCTGGTTTGACTCTCCCGACATCCCGAATTGGTGTCCGAGTCGTCACTCGACCATCAAGACCGACGTTCATCCCCTGCTTTGTACATCAGGCCTAAGGGATTGCACAAGACACCCATCTCGACCCTTCAGCACAGTTGTTGCATGTCAGAACTCATCCACCGCCGCTCCTCCCTCGACCGAGAGCACGGTTCCCAACATAAGAACAATCATAAATGACTGTTACAGTCGTTGCAGGATAAAATGCGACTCATTCGCACTGGCATATTCCTGGTTCACCCAGTGACACCGGGTACGGTGGCTTGCGGTGGAGTTTAGACCAGAGCTAGTTCAACTGTAGCAACTGTTCAAGTATCTTCTTGTGTTTTCTCGGACCTCACTTCAACGTGACTAGTAAACGTTCATACTCCCAACCAACTCCGAGGAGTGTATGCCGGTCACACCAACCTGTCAAACGATGAGAAAGCGATTACGCATTTTATTTTGCAAACGACTGTAAGCAAATGGTAGGTAACCGGGTGCCCACATCAGAAGGAAACTGGGTTGAAAGTATCAGAGACCGGTTCCAAGCCGTCATCGATGTATATTCCTACCAACTTGGTTGACTAAACTAAGCTTACTATCTACTACAAGAAGGAATCAAAACTTTGGGCATGCAGTAGTCTGACCAGGGCTCTGCATCTGGGAGGCGTGCGGGGTAAGGGACGTTTCGAATCGCCACAATGCATACCAGGTCTACCTGCAATTATCAGGCAATATCTACCACCTCATCAGGCTGATTACCATGATAGCAACGAGAGGCTATATAAGCGTAGATCAGACATTATCATTTCTTCATAGAAACCCTGATGGGACTGTCTGTCCCTTTGATGACGTAATACGCGACTGGGCTCGGAGTTCGATTGACTCCCAGGCCTCAGGCTTGCCCAGGGCTTTGGACTCAGGCGGAAGAACGGATTGAAAAGCGTCGCCGGCGACATCAATAGAAGCAGGTGAGAAACACACTTTTCCAATATATAGCGACCCTTACCGTTGGGTAGTCGCACAGAGATTGCACCGGGAATGTGTCTCAAGCTAGGACAGGAGAAAAGATGTAGAAGTGAAATTAACCACTGGCAGCTAGCACACCGACATGTTTTTAGAAATAATAGAAGCAGAAACTAGGAATGACACGCTTGCAACCTTCATCAGCCGAAAGGCCAGCCTGAAACCCGAATGATGAGCCTAGCTAATATTCCGGTGAAATGCTGACTAACTTGCAAGGGCCAAAGTGTAATGGCTCCCAGCTTGCGGTTAGATTGGGGACAACGCTCACTATTTTGGCGGGTTTTGTGGCCAATTGAACGGAGCTTGGATTGGGCGCTGTTCTTTCCCGGCTGGAGAAGGATGCGTAGTCGAAAGACGTGAGAGAACGCCGTAATCTGGATTATGGTTCCTCAAACTTCTGCCATTTTAGGCGAAAGGTTGTAGCGTATTTAAGAGCTAGGACAAGCCTGCCATTGATTTCAACCCCCAGCTTCTTCAGAGCCCTCATCAGGATGATTACACTCTACGACTTCCCGGCAACCCTCTCTTACAAAAGCACGTCACCATTTGTCTGGAGGGTCAGGTACGTCACGCCCGTTTTTGCACTGAGATTCTTGGCGTTGATTCTAACTTCTCTTTAAAGGTTTGCTCTTAACATCAAGGGAATACAGCACCAAACCGAATGGGTCGAATATGCCGATCTTGAGAAACGGTTCAAAGAGCTAGGCCTCCCACCGAGCGGCAAGAAACCAGATGGATCGCCGTTCTACACTGTCCCAGCCATATACGACGACTCAACCAACACTCAAATTTCCGACTCACTCAAGATCATCAAGTACCTTGATCAGACCTACCCGAATACTCCACGAATCATCCCCCCGGGGACCAACGTACTCAACACGGCATTCGATTGGGGTCTTGGCCAAGCGTTTTTCAAACTCTGGCCTCTTTTGGCTCCCAACATCGTCACCAACTTGAAGGGAGCATCTTCGGACAAATATCGTCAGAGGCTGGAAGCTGTGACGGGCATGTCCATGGAACAGCTCAAGGAAAACAAGGAGCTGCAAGAGAAGCTGTGGGCGGAGGCCCAGGAAGCGCTCAAGGTGCCAAGCAGCTGGTTCAAGACGTCCGACGGTAAAGTTCAGGGTGGACCGTGGATTATGGGGAATGAGGTGACCATGTCCGATCTCATTACCTCCTCTAATATCGGATTCGCCGCGATTAATGCTGGGGAGGACAGTGAGGAATGGAAGAGGATTGACGGTTGGAGCGAAGGATTGTGGAGCGCCCTTTGGGAGAGGACGAGGCCATACCTCAAAGTTTACTAGAATGTGTGGTACTAGTACTCGGAGTACCTCGAAAGTGGAAGCTTGTTAGTGCATAGGCGATTTTGATTTTGATAATGACCTCTCCTTTGTCTGGTGAGAAATCGATTCGGTTCAATGATAACTCCTTTTGAGAATAACAAATCGAAAGGATGAGAAAGCGGTTCCTTCGGCCTCATCAGATCGGCAGTACTCCTTCCTGTTTGAGAAATTTCAAAGTGATCGATCATCAATATTCATATTCATATTCATATTCATATAAACGGCACAAGGTCCCTTTAAGGAACGGCCGGTTTCCACTCCTGCTCAATATGAGGTCTAAATCAGGATACAGAGGAAGACTTATGGCGCTGTGGCTATAAATGAACTTTGAAAGCTGACATATGCGCAGTTGCAGCGATGCTTCTTCGTATATTCTTATCACGCTTCCGAGCTGCGCAACGAGTCATTTCTCTACGGTTTAAAAAAGGAGTCCGCTGACTTCAATCATCCATTGCAAGCCACCTTCCAAGCCATGATTACATTGTACGACTTCCCCACTAGCCTTCCAGGAAAATCCATTTCACCACACACATGGAGAGTGAGGTATGCCAAACACATTGTTGCCAGTGGCTTCCCTATCTCGTACTAAATTTAACTCACAGATTGGCTTTGAACCTGAAAGGGATCGAGCACCAAACCGAGTGGATCCTATCCTGCGACCTTGAGAAACGACTCAGAGAGCTCGACATCCCACCCAGCGAGATCGAACCAGATGGGACGCCTGCATACACCGTCCCAGCGATCTACGACTCCTCCACGAACGCGCGAATTTCAGATTCGTTGAAGATTATCAAATATTTAGACGAAACCTATCCAGACACTCCCAAACTCCTGTCCCCTGGCACGGAAGTGCTCACGGAGGCCTTTACCTGGGCTGTTGGGCAAAATATGAGATTTATATGGCCATTTACCGTGGTCAAAATCATCGCCAGCATAGATGAGAAGAGCTCGCTGAAATTTCAGGGCGTATTCGAGTCCAAAGCGAAGATGAACATAGAAGAATTCAAGCAGAACACGGTGATGATGGATAAATTGTGGAAGGATATGGAGGAGGGGTACAGCACTATCAACGACTGGCGGAAAGCGGCTTCGAAAAGCCCTGAGAACCAGCCTGTTGGGCCTTGGATTACTGGGAAAGACATTAAACTTCCGGATATTGTCTTGGCTGCCAATTTGGCTTGGCCTGTGGCAGTTTTTGGAGAGGATAGCGAGGAGTGGAAGAAGATTGGGGGTTGGAACGACGGAAGGTGGAAAGAATACTGGGGCCTTATCAAGCAGTATGCCACAGTCCATTAGACAGTGACGCTTCTCCTCAATGCTTTCTGGGATACCAGCCGCTGTAGAGTCCATGCTGTGTAACATGAATTCTATTTATGTATAAAAGGTGCAAAGATAGCATATCACTCGTACCAAAAGCCAGCCCGATCTTCAGTAGAGTTTGAGCTTGAAAAGGGAACCAATCCCGTCTATGGTCTGGACTACGCAGATGACGCTTGCTTTACATCACACTTCTGAATTCTGCAATGAGTCATCTTTCTACGATTTTGGCAGGAGCCACTGGCTTTCAATCCCTTGCAAGCCATCTTCCAAGCCATGATTACATTGTACGATTTCCCCACTAGCCTTCCAGGAAAGTCCGTCTCACCCTATGCATGGAGAGTGAGGTGCGCAAACACATTTCTCTAGTGGCGTATTTGAGCTTATTTCCTGAGCTCAATTTGCGCCTACATGTATGGCCCCGATATCAACTCGCAGATTGGCACTCAACCTGAAAGGGATCGAGCACCAAACCGAGTGGATCCCATACTGCGATATCGAGAAACGATTCAAAGAGCTCGACATCCCACCTAGCGACATCAGATCAGATGGAACGCCGGCGTATACGATTCCAGCGATCTACGACTCCTCTACAAATGCGCGAATTTCAGATTCGTTGAAGATCATCGAACATCTCGATGAAGCCTATCCACACACCCCCAAGCTCCTCGCTCCCGGCACGGAAGTCCTTACGGCAGCCTTTACCTGGGCGGTCCGACAGAGGATGAGGAGGCCGACATGGCCATTGGTAGTACCCGCTACCGTCACCTCAGGCCTGGATGGGCCCAGCGCCACGAAATATCGGGGGAATTTCGAGTCTTGGGCGAAGATGAGCCTGGAGGAGTTCAAGCAGAACGCGGCGCTAATCGATAAAGCATGGAAAGATGCCGAGGAGGGGTATAGTACTGTTAACGACTGGTTGAAGGCGGCTTCGAAAAGCCCGAATCAGGCTGTTGGGCCGTGGCTTACTGGGAAAGATGTCAGGCTTGCGGATATCGTCTTGGCTGCCGATTTGGCGTGGCCTGTGGCGGTGTTCGGAGAGGATAGCGAGGAGTGGAAGAAGATTGGAAGTTGGAACGACGGAAGGTGGAGGGAATACTGGGGGCTGTTCAAACAATACGCCACAGTCCATTAAACAGGGATGCTTCTTCCAAATGCTTTCTGGAGCCCCGCAGCGGCTGCAGAGTCCACGTTGTACATAAAACCTAATCAAGTATACAGGCAGGCATGCACACCTCTTGGTGCCTGCGCGATCTTCCCCTGAATGTGAGCCGGGAAGTGGAATGTTTATGCGGCGTGTGGTCTGGGCTATCGTGAGGATGTTGCCACCATCTATAGCTTGACATTAAATGCCTGCTCAACCCGTCGTCGGTCAGTGCCAATGAAACATTCTCCCCGAAGGTGGATGACGGGGTCAAAGAAACTTAAACGTCAGGCCTACACCCGTCCTCCGGTCATAGCACTTAACCTCAACAGGCCGCAAAGTCCCTTGGAAAGCAAGCGGATGAATATCTCTTGTGTCGCGGCAGAAAGGCTTCCTGTCTTCTTGTTGCCAGTCACCTGCGAGTTAGGTTCACAAGGGAGCAACACGAGGCGTCATGCCTGCAACATGGTCCTGTCAATGAGGAATCGTGCTGGCGTTTACAGCAAATACAAGAAAAAATTGAAACTGACGTAGGTATTAAAATGTTGGACGGGAACAATGGCGATGAGACCGTAAGCAAGCAAAAGGTTAATGGACTGAAAGTCCGTAGAGTTAAGAATACAATTGTTCTCAAGTGAGATGATAGGCTGAACGAAACTTTCTGATGAGGTGAAAAGATGTTTTCTGTAGATGTGGGTGATATTGATACGTAGACATCAACTCGCTTTCAAATCATAAAAAAGATTGGAGGACAACAGTCGCCGAATGCGTTGGTGTGTGTATAAATCGTGCCCGAGGCCGAGGTCTTATAAAGTTGACATATGCGCAGTTGCAGCGATGCTTCGTATATTCTTATCACGCTTCTGAGCTGCGCAGCGAGTGATTTCTCTACGGTTTTAAATAGGAGTCTGCTGACTTCAATCAATCCATTACAAGTTACCGTCTTCGGACAAATATCGACAGAGGGTGGAAGCTGTGACGGGCATGTTCATGGAACAGCTCAAGTAAAACAAAGTACTGCAAGAGAAGCTGTGGGCAGAGGCTCAGGAAGCGTTGAAGGTACCAAGCAGCTGGTTCAAGACGTCCGAGGGTAAAGTTCAGGGTGGGCCCTGGATTATGGGGAATGAGGTGACCATGTCTGATCTCATTACGGCCTCTGGTATCGCATTTGCCGTGATTATCACCGGGGAGGACAGTAAGGGATGGAAGAGAATTGACGGTTGGAGCGGAGGATTGTGGAGCGCGCTTTGGGAGAGGACGAGGCCATACTTAAAAATTTATTAGGATGCGTGTTATTACACACCACTCAAAGTACCTCGAAAGTGTAACTTTGTTCTTAGTAATGCGTAGGTAATTTTGATATCGATATTGGCTTCTCCTTTGGAATCGAGTCAGCTCTGTGATAGCTCCTCTTGAGAAGATCCAGAGCAAAATCAGAAGTAGGAGAAAGCGGTTCCTCCGACTTTATCAGATCGGCAACAGTCCTTCCTGTTATAGAGATTTGGAAGTGATCGATCATCAATAGCTCTCAATTAGCGAGATCAGACCAAATGGGACGCCTGCATACACCCCCCACCGATCTAATACTGCTCCACGAACGCGAGAAGATTCGTCGAAAATCATCAAATATCTCGACGAAACATATCCAGACACTCCCAATACCCACTCCCCTGGCATAGAAGTGCTCGCGGAAGCCTTCTGGGCCGACATGGCCATTGACAACACCCATCACCTCGGAGCCGGATTGCTCGCCGCGATCTATTTACATATCCCACCGTTGGTCAGACTGAGATTCTTTGCTCTCCGAGCCGCTCGTTTTGAATTCGCTCTGCTACCAAACCGTGGCGTGCATGACCGTTCCCGAACGCCACAAATAAAAACAAACACCAAACCCCGAACCCCAATATAATGAGCCAAATGGCCAGCCTCATCTTTATCGGTTACCTCCACCATGTCCACTCAAAATCCTCAAGGTGACTCGCCGATTCTACGCGAAGGGTCTAGCATCACGGACACCACCCATCGTATACCTCTCGAAATCATCGGAGAGATATTTGCGCGGTTCCTCCCACCCGTCATGGACAACGCTGGCAGAGGGGACCTGACAAAGTTGTGTTTGGTTTCCAAACGTTGGAACGACGCCGCCCGACAGTCACCCACCCTTTGGGACAACCTTCGAATCACACTGGGCTATGTCGCTTCCTACCCATTCCAAAGCGTCATCGAATGGCTCAGCCGTGCAGGAGTCGCACCCAAGACATTAACGATCTTCGTACTGCCACATTATACCCAGTGTGAAACGGCCGAACAGTGTCGATTAACCGGATCCGGCCTTCTTCATTTTTTGGAGGAGGTACCGGCACTCAAGCAACTCCGTATCACGTCTCCGAGTGGGAGATGTTATCGCAACCTTCTCCAGTCGATCAAAATCCGAGATATTTGGGATAGTCTTGGGTCATTAAGCTTCACCATCACCGCGGAGGTGCCGCTCGATGCCTCGAATTTCCTCACCCTCGGCATGCCACAGTCGTTGACTGCCTTCGAGCTCCACCTACCCGGCCATCTACTCACGCTGCTCAACCGAGATTACCCAACCAACTTGACTTCGTTCCAAATCCCACCCAAACTCCTCAGCTCCCTCACTTCCTTCTCTATTCGGTGCAATTGGGAAGCATCACCCATCATCCTCACCGCACTGCAGCACTGCATAAATGTGACCACGTTAACGCTCAATCTCGAGGATGGTCGGGTGCAATGTGACGATTCCGATCCCTTCATTACATCGGTCTCCCGCAACGGGTTATTACTTCCCAAGCTACGAACACTGCGCCTGCGACAATGCAAACCGTCTGAAGCTACCAACTTACTCGGCCTCCTCAAAGCACCAATCATCCATCACGTTGACGTTAGTTTTGAGCCGTACGAGGCCGATTTCGACCGCGATCAGTATGGTGATTGCACTTTTATCAAGACCTACGATGAAGACCCGTATTTCGACTGTTCTCGCATTTCGGACGGGGAACCCGTAATTTACGAGGTGGAAGAATCATTTGGACAGGCCGTAGGAGTTTTCATCAGTCGGTCAGGTTCATCCCAGTCCACTCTCCGCTCCCTGCGCCTTCATTATGCGTCAATCAAGACCCCTGCTTTGTCTAGGCTCTTGGAACCCCTCGACTCCCTTGCTCACCTCACGCTAGACGAGTTTGACCTTGACGATGATTGTTTTAAAGACAGTCGTGTCGCGAGTGTCCTCCCCAACCTCAAAGTCCTCGAGCTTCTGGAGCTCCCAACGGAGTACAGTCTCGAACACGTGGACGCGTTCACGGGAGGAGAGAAGGTGCGATCCGTCACTTTGAAGGCAACACATCGTGACCCAGGATTGTGTTGTCCTTTGCATTTGCGGCGGAAACCTGAAGAGCTCCAAGAGGATTTAGACCCAGGTTCGTGGACTACCCCTGGGGTTAGGAAAAAGGGAGAATTTCGCGTGGCGCCATATTCGTACTGAGAGTCCGATCCCCAAGCCGTGTATAATGTAGCAGGAAAATTGTTTGCGAAATGTACATTAGCAATACCCACGACTCTTATTTTCAGCCTGAACAGTACAGGACCGAACAATCATTTTTACTTCTGCATTGGCGGGACTCGTGCCGAGCCGGCTTGATAGCCGCAATCAATTCCTTTGGTTGCCTGGCCAGCGCTCAGCTTTGACCACAACCACCATCTCCAAACCATCGTTATCTTTCGGCTTCGGTGCTCGAACACTTTCTGAAGCGTAGATATGCCAAATCCTCGGATCAATCTTAGAATTGGAGTGGTCCAGCTGAATCCCAAGGTTGGTCTAAACCAACACTCCCGACTCGACCGCAATTCATGGAACACGTTCGTGAATACCCTCGGAAAAGATTGGGCAAATTCAATCTAATATCAAGAGAGCAAGAGAGCTATGTAGCAGGTTAGGAGACTCCCTCTCTGTTTCCGGTACGATGCTTATATGCATTGCAAACGATTCATCCAAGCAGGCTTCAGACCAAGAGTCTCGACTTACTATGTTTTCCGGAGATGGCTTTCTCTGGTACGATATTGCGATGCCCAGGGAAACAATCTTTTGTTTACTCGATTTGCATCATGTATAGGCTACGTCTTCGAAAACGCGACCGCAATCACGCCTTATCTCGAAGAGCCTCGCCTAGGACCTACATCCCAATTCTGCTCGGAAATCGCCAAACGCCTGGGCTGCTACGTCTTGGCTGGATACCCGGAGAGGCTGTCAGCTGAAGAAGACAAGCCACCATTGGAAGCGCTAGTTGGTACTGAGAGTACCTCTGGCCTTGCAGTCGGCTCCAACAGCGCTGTGCTGTACGACCCTGAAGGCAGCTGGGCCGGCGGCTACCGTAAGACAAACCTATACGACACCGACAAGACATGGGCTAAGGCTGGTACGTGTCGAACTTCCGCTCTTATCCTGATAATACCAACCTTATATATTTCAGGGACCGGCTTTGCGACATATCACCTTCCCTCTCCACTGCGAACCGTGAGCCTAGGTATCTGCATGGACCTCAACACTATGCCAGGATCACCATGGACGTCGTTAGAAGATGGACCCTATGAGCTGGCAAACCATTGCTTGGGAAACAAATCAAATGTTCTAATTCTGCTCAATAATTGGCTCCAATCGTCACAACCTCAGGCAGAAGGCGATGATGGTCGGAATGATTGGAACACCCTCGAGTATTGGGCCGCAAGGCTCCGACCACTCTGGGCGAAAGACGCACTAGCCTCGTCGACATCTTCGCCGGGTGTGCCCGATCAAGAGACCATCGTGATCGCATGCAATCGTTCTGGGACGGAGAACGGTGAGAATGCTTTAGCTCTACGCAATGGGACTGTCTGACCGTCGTGACTAGGTATCACGTTTGCCGGGACGTCAGCAATTTTCAGCATGGTGAGAAACTCCGGGCGTCCTAAACTCCTTGACATGATGGAGAAAGACGAAGAAGGAGTTAGGGTTTGGGAAGTTTTGGTATAGCAGTACATTCTTTTCATATATCTGTTATTCGACTGTTGGCCAATCTGACTGAACATCTTTGTTCATGGAGTCGCGCGTACTTTCTTCGAGCATCCGTCTGATACCAATCGTCGCGTGCATGGACATTCCCGACAGATCCGAATACTACAAATAAAAATAACACAGGCGACAGATAAAAGGACCCCAAATACCCAAGCCCATTCTTATCCATCGCCTTCACCATGCCTGGTCAAGATCCCCAATGTGACACACCAATCTCACACAAAGTGACTAGCGTCGCGGACACCACCCATCATGTACCCCTCGAAACCATTGGATAGTTATTCACGCGGTTCTTTCCACCTGTTATGGATCAGGCTGGTGGGGGTGAATTGACAAGGTTGTGTTTAGTTTCCAAGCGGTCGAATGATGCCGCGCGACGGACGCCTATCCTCTGGACTAACCTTCGAATCATTCTGGGTTTTACCACATCCTACCCATTTCAAAACGTCATTGACTGGTTCAATCGCTCAGGAGTCGCTCCCAAGACCTTGACGATTTTTGTTCTTCCGCATTACAGATGCGCCACGCCCAAGCAATGTCGACTAACGGGATCTGGCCTTCTTCATTTTTTGGAGGAAGGACCAGCGCTCAAACACCTTCGCGTCACCTCTGACAGCGCGAGATGTTACCGCAACCTTCTCGAGTCGGTTCCAAATCGACGCCTCTGGGATAGCCTCAGGTCGGTGAGCTTCACCGTATCCCGGGACGTACCACTGGATGCCGCGCATTTTCTCTCCCTCAACATACCACAGTCATTAACTATCCTCGAGCTCCACCTGCCTTCCCATGCCGCCATAGTGCCCGACCCAGACTATCCCGCCAACATGGCGTCGTTTCGGATTCCACCCAAGCTCCTCAGATCCCTCACCTCTTTCTCTTTCCACTGCGACTGGGAAAGAGATCCTATTTTCCTCACCACAATACAACACTGCCTAAATGTCGACACCCTAGCACTTGATCTCGAGGATGGTCGTGTGCAATATAGCGATTCCGACCTACAATGCAAACCATCTGAGGCCGGCATTTTGTTCAAATTTCTCAGAGCACCAAACATCCACCACATCGATGTCAGCTTCGAGCGGCACGAGACCGATCTTGAGCGTCAACAGTATCTCGACTGCACTTTCGTTAAGGCTGGTGATGAAGACCCCTATTTCGAGTGTCCTCGCGTATCGAACGGCCTTCCGCCGATTGAAGAGGTGGACGAATCATTTGGACGGGCTTTAGGAGTTTTCATGGATCGATCAGGTTCATCCCAGTCCACTCTCCGCTCTCTGCGCCTTCATTATGCATCAATCAAGGCTCCCACTTTCTCAAGGATGTTAGAGCGCCTTGATTCCCTTACGCACCTCACCCTGGACGAGTTCGACCTCGACGGTGATTGTTTCAAAGACACTCGTGTCTCGAGTGTTCTCCCCAACCTCCAAGTCCTTGAACTGTTGAACCTCCCGCCGGAGTACAACCTCGAACACGTGGACGCGTTTATGGGAGAGGAAGGGGATCGAAGCGCCACTTTGAAAGCGACATATCGGGACCCAGACCTGTGCTGCCCCATGGCGGAATCTTCAAGAGGCCACAGAGTGCACCTCCTCCGCCCTTAGGGGCTGGAAAAAAGGGACATTTCTGGAAGCACGATATGAATAAGAATTCGACCACTAAGCCACTGTGTATCAAGTTGCATGTAGCGAGCGAGAAACAGTTTGCCCAATGCATATTAGTATTAGTAGTAACCACGAATGAAAGGGAACGTGGATTGCTTAGCATATTTTCTTGGAAAGAAGAGGGCATACTCAAATGCGATTGTATTATATTTTGTTGCGTTCAACTGTTACACGGAGTCCCTTGTATGTAACGATTATGGTGTTTGCTCGAACATGAAATCGCTCCGCGCCGTATACAAGTTCGTCCCGGCAAGGACTTCTTCGCCACTATGAACGATCATTCGTTGCTGAAACACAAGAACGCGTTATATTTTGGGCTCGACGTCAAGGAAGTGCTTCTTGTTCGGTGTCCAAAACCGGGTGGAGCCTCCTTGTAGCTTGACGCCATTCTGGTCGCGGTCGTTGAGGTACATGTGGAGTGTGACGAACGCTTTTTGGTTCTCCTCTTCGAGTTCGACGAGACCATCACAGTGAGGTTTGAAGTAATGGCCTGGTCCGTAGCGCAGAAAGCTGAGGCGTGGGTTGACCCTTTCAATTACATGTGGTAAGGGTCCGTCAATATCAATTCGATTTTGTTGATACACGAATCGGATGGCATACCTGACGAGCTTCCACGTTGGGCCTTGTTTCCTAACGGCTTTGCCTGTGATCAAGGGCCACTCGCCAGTAGGACTAATCTCGTGTATTTCGGGGACCAATGGGCGGAGGTGCTCATAGGTTTTGGCAGCGACTCGGTCGTCAAATACCAATGCGCGATCGCTGTCGCGAAAGTCTGTATGCACGGTTTGAGTGGGCTCCGTCGTGCTCAAGCCAGCTGGCTTCCATTAGTGGGGAGCCGTATTATGATCTCAGCACACGCTTCCTCGGTGAAAACGTCGTCGACTATTTTGGCGTAAATGCTTGCATAGTTGGCTGCCAACGATGTGCTAGAAAACTCGATGAGAGTGGCCGTAGAACTCGACTCGATCATGGTGGCTTCTTCTAAACCTGAGTGTTAGGATAGAGTAGAGAATGATTTGGGGATGGAAAGCGTGTTCGGTTTCGAATCATACCGATCACTGTGAAGTGCTCCGTAGTGATAAACAGGGCCCAACCAAGTCCACTGGCGTTCATGGTGATCCTCAATGATGGCACGGGCACAGCCAGCATCCACCATCAACACTGGCCTTATGTCGTGGCTCAAGAGACAATAGCGTTGATCGTAGGGAGATCACTCAAAAGTCTCTCGTGAGGACAATAGGCGATGTACATAGCTATATAAGAAAGCTTTACATTGAGTCCTAATTCATTGAAACCCATTGAAACCAAGAACTAAAGAGAAGCGCAATTCTAAGGGATATTACAAGCTCAGTAAACGATTGCGTAAGGCTTCATCTTCTCCCAGAAAGCTTTCCACCTTCCATCGTCCCAACTTGCAACCCTCTTCCATACCTCAGCATCTTCTCCACCAGTACTATACACAGCCCATGCCAACGCCGCCCCAACAATGAGGTCGGCAAACGTGATTTCCTGACCCATGATCCAAGGCTGAAGTCGCTCTTGACCGTCGGGGGTCTTAAACCACGCGCTCGCAGTCGTGAAAGCTTCTTCACTCTCTGCCCAAATTTTTGCAGGTAGTGCCTTGTCATTCTCGAATTCTTCAAGCGTCATTTTCACCCTGCCTTCAAACCTCGCCCGAAAGATGGATGAAGTTTCTCCAGTCGAATTGGAGATCATGTGGGGAGCCACGAGAGGATAGAGAGTGAAAATAGACTTTCCAATCGCCCAGCTAAAGCTGGCGTTGAGGATGCTCGTTCCGGGGGTTATGATCTGTGGTGTGTCCGGGTAGGTCTTGTCAAGGTACTCGATGATCTTGAGCGAGTCAGAGATTCGAGTGTTGGTTGAAGGATCGTAGATTGCGGGGATACTATAAAACGGCTTTCCGTCTGGTTTTATCTCACTTGGAGGAATCCCGAGCTTCTTGGACTGCTCCTCGATTTTTGGATAATCGAGCCATTCGGTCTGGTGTTTGATGCCCTTGATGTTGAGCGCAAGCCTGTATAGATTCATTAGAGGGTCATAGGTCAGGGTCAAAATATTACAATAATTGAAGAAGACGTCGCACCTGACCCTCCAAGCAAAGGGCGAAATGCTTTTGTTGGGTGGATTGACGGCGAAATCGTAGAGGGTGATCATGCTGACGCAAATGTGTTTGGATGGTAAACGGTGGTGAAGTATGTCGCTCTTAAATACTCCAATCCTGGTCTCAAAGATGAATATAGAAAACAGAAGATAACCCTTTTTCCCAGGTAATTCCGAGTCGGGAGACTGACAAACCACAGTAACATTGGATCCCTGAGGCGGTTTCTGTACAGATTTTTGTACATATCATGCCCCGAAATAGGAAGCGTTATTGCCTCTAACGAAATGCCGGATGTTGCCGCTCAGAAAGCTCTTGTTTGCTGCTTAGTCAACTATCTCATAAAAGTACCAAGCGAAGTTATTTGCATCCAAACCTGGATGGCGTCCGAGTATCCGTCTCGATGAGTAATTTGAAATTGATTTTGTCCTGATTGTGCTTATGAAGCTTGAACAGGAGGGCCAATCCTGATAATACCGCTTAACCCACGTTACAGACGGTTTGCGTCTAAATGATGTTGCTCCAGCCGAGGACAAATGGGTGACAGAACCTTCAAGGATTTCGGAATAACCCCTCTAGTTTTGACACGGTGGCGCTTTTGACTCGTGCTTACCTTTTCAAAGTACTTTGCCACAATGCAATGACTACTCCTTGCAATCCAAACGGTGATGCAGCCCAACAACCCTGAGAGTACGAGCACGGGAGCAATTCTTAGGGAAGTTGTATGATATCTAATTGGATTTATTTTCATTCTCAAAAGAGCGAGGGGAACCAGCACCTATTGAGGTTGGTTGACCACGACCGTAAGCTATAGTCCGAGTTGAAAAGCTTGAGGCACGAACCTGCGGAGAAAAAAAGGGCATCGGGAAATTCAAATCGATGAGGTTTCGGCGGCATGCATTTTATCAGTGTGTGCCACTGGAGAGTTGACATCAACCTGCCGACTGTACTCTCTTCCGTCATTCTGACTGCAGGTACGAGCGCCAGCTTGAAGTTCCCGAGTACCCTCATGTTTTCCGTGTTTTTCTTGGCGATTGGATTTGGATGTGATCAAGGAGAACAAAAGGACCTTGTGACTATCAGAACACTCGACGGCTTGCGTGAAAATCGAGCAGCGCTCTCCAGATCGAGGCAACGTGTGGCACATCGCCGCACACAATTGGATCCCAACTGCCATCTTAAGATGAATTTTCATCGATGAGCATTGGAACTCGCACCGGCACGCTGATGGTTGGCGAATTCTCGTCGGAAATATTAAAGGTGGTTGAGTGCTGTTATCCACCCCTGCACTCTTTTCCTGCTCCCTTGCTGTCTCCCTCCGACTCTTCACTCCCAACAGATCGATAGCATTCCAGCTCCCACCCTAAGGTAGTGTCACTGTTTCTTCTGCTTTACTCGTTTGATTGCCACTCATATTTTGCTAGCTTGCCCACTGATATGGGGCCTCCATCGACTTCGAGTGGGACTGCACTTGCTCTGGCCGTGCACGAATTTGTCAAAACGCTCATGAGCAATTTGAATACGATACTAATCGATGCGCTCGTGGAGATTTCTGATGACGGGGGCATTGTTCTCGACAGCGAATTCACCAAACTCCGGATGCTGCAATCCCTATGTCCAAATACTTGCTGTCGAGGTCGTTCTGGAAGAGCCGCCTCAGACGTCGAGCCTGAGGATGCTAACACTTTCGATGACGAGGTTCCCACCAAGTCGCTTTCTACCACGCCTGAAGACCCTCCGGTGGCACCAACCTCGAGCAAGAATCTTCGTAAGAATGTGTCAAGGAGAGCCAAGGTGAGCGACGTGAGTGTACCGATGCAAAATACTCTAACCAGGTTCCATGTCTTCTAAACTCGTATCAGGGAAATACCAACGCAAAGTCATTGTCAAAAGGGAAGGAAGCTGAGCCGAGGCAAATGCAAACACGCCTGACTAACAAACTTTCACCAGAGATTCGCAAGGCCTATCAAGAGGCGATCCAGGAACTCAAACCGGGTAGTGACCTATTTAATCTTTTCGAGGTTGAAATCACAGACCGAATCGAGGCAATCCTAGCCCTCAGAGAGCTGCGGAAAAAGATACCGAATCTGACGACAATCAAGGTATGTAACTGCCCGATTCTGCATGTGTCAATGCTTCATTCGACCCAATATTAGACTATTCAATTTTCTCAAGTCACAAAGAAAGACTCAGACGACATGGGTGTGAAGGCTGCTTCACCTGGACATGATTTAATGGTATTAGTCGATAAGCACACGGACAAACTGCTTGGCGAGAGCGAGCATCTTTCTTCGGACAATTTCGATGCCAGATGGGAGGAAAAGGAACGTTTCCTTCTTGGCGAGAATGTCAAGACTACCCTCACCTCTCTCGGCAACCAGGTTTGTCCCGCATCTCAAATATATATCGGTGAAATTTCTACTGACAATATGTTGTGTACTAGTATGAAGCCTGGTCTCGTTGTATCGCTGACGATTTCGGTAAATCTATCGTACGCATCGTGAAAGCGAAGAGTTTGGATAAGGAAGGTGGGACCACAATGCTGTTCGAAGTCAGGTTGGATACTCGTCAAATCGATGAGTCTTCCAAGGAGATGTCCATGGCAAACAACACGGAAGGAAGCTCTGCCTTCGATGTAGATTTGATCGTATTTAGTAAAACTGGCACCCGCCTCATCGGGCGGTTGGACTATCTTGCTATTATTTCTTCCTCTCTCAAGCAAGCGCGCTTACTGAGTACGTATATCATGACCCTCAGTTCCTTTCAAAATTTCTAACCGTCGTTCTAGGGCTGAAGAAGGCGAAGACTATGGATGACGTCACACAGGCAGTCAAAGAGTTGGAACCCGAAGGCTTGGCGTTCCTGCTTTGCATCATAGAGACGAAGCATTTGCTTGCGAAACTGGAGGAGCTAGAAAAGCACAGTCCACAAGTCATTGCACAGAGCATAGCTGTGTATGTATTAACCCCAAAGTATTTCCCGTGTATCTTTGCTGACAACGTACCGGAAATACCAGGTTGCAGAGGACGGAGCGACGCGCTGTTCCCTGGTGCTTGACGGATGGACATAAATGGATCTTCGGTATAACTTGGAAACCCTCAGTTACCCAGGAGGGGTACCACTATGATGCCGCCACAGTAAACTGGCTCACAGAAAACCCCAGAGACATTGAGATTCCGGAAGACTTTGATGATCGTAGCAAGTGAATTCTCAAGGCCATTACAGGCTGGGTGCGTCATTAATACATCCTCAATTGGTGTGGATATTGACTACGCTGGACAGGCAACTACTAACCCTAAGAACATACAAAAGCTGATGGTGGCTTGGAGGAAGGCTATGCCGAAGAAAGGGTAAGATCCGCGACAAAGAACCTGTTACGGTTAGATACTACGATCCAATGTGTATATTGGTCAAGGGCAACTTGTAGTGGATTGTCAATGTCAGACAAGTTGGAACTGTTTGACGTGATTCTAGCGTAGCGTGAATCGATCGTGATACTTTCGGGAATCGGGTCCTCTTGGTACGGCATAAGCGTCCAACCCGACTTCCTTTCAAAAATAAGGCAGTAACGGAATCCGAATGGGGAGCAACGCTCCTTTGGGTCACTGAGATCTCCCGTAAGAACATGCCTGCAGGTGATGGAGGAGAGATTGGGGTTTTCTTCTGGGACAGACAGTAGGAACACTCCACGTTCAGAAGTCGGCACGGCACATTGGAGATTGCCATTGACTTTAACAGGAGGAAGGATGTCGCCCACGCTGCATGGCCAACAAAGTAGCTCATATTGCCAAAATGGACCCTCTGGCTCGAGGTTCCAAGCCCTCGATGGTGATAGGTCTGAATATGCCGCGGATTTTCGCCACTTCCAGAGCCGAACGTTTTCCACCGTGGGTGATAATAGCAGAAGCAGGTCACCTGGAAGGAGGAATACTCGCTGAGAGAGAGGATAAATCAGTTGTTTGTTTGCCACCAGTGAAGAATGAAATTCGGTCTTACCCTACCAGCTGCTGGCCAAAGATACCATCGCATAAAGCCCTGGTCGAGACCAGCTTGTTTGCCGTTGACCACGCGCCAGTCTACGATGACAGTGATATGGCGGGGTAATGCGAGGCAGTACGCCAGATCGACACCATACAGAGAGATGGACACGATACTACATTTGGTGTCCTCGAAAAAGGAAGAAAGGCATTCGTGGGCTTTGATCCCAGCTGACAATCTATTGGGAGTTATATTCACTCTCCAAACCTGGAAGGAGTTTTTGGAATAGTCAAGGTTGGTGGACAAGTAGGTCACGGCGACGGCAAGGTTGAAATGCTCGAGGTTCTGGAACTGGCTTTTGATGTTTGCGCCTGAACTCTCGGAGGTGTAATCGATAGAAAAGATGACATTAGCATCATTCTCGGAAGCCTCGTTCCCTAGTAAAGGCGACGCCAATAGTAAATTGGGTCCTCCTGCACCCGAAGATTTGGCTCCGGGAGAGAGACAAGAATCTAGGTCAAACCACCAGACAGAACCGTCTTCACAGCCTGCCAGCAGCCATCTACCACCTGGGACCAGGCGCAGTCTTGTGATTTCAGTGTTCGGGATATTGAACAAATGCGACTTGTCCACCTGTAATGGGTGAGGAATGCTTAGGCTGGCCTGTGATTTCCAGACAATTCGTTCAATGTCAATCGAGGAGCACTCTGAGAGTGGCTTGGGAAGAATGAATGGGGTAGGCAGCGCGGAGTCTAGATGTCGGCGAAAGAGATGCGTCCACAACTCCTTCAAGTGGGTCGGCGCTCGCAGAGTCTTGCATGTCTGCCACACAATTCAGCGCGGGATATTTAGATCATACAAGTGGCAACTTACAGCTCGGAGACGGATAACATCATCCCATTCGAGTTCCCTCATAATTAGCAGGAGAATCTCCGTTGGAAGCGCGAGCAATCCCTGCGGACGAGGCCCAGCCTACGCCAAGCTTAGTTCTAAACTAATCTGAAGACTTCGAGAGCCTACCCATAAGAGACCTGAAAGCATTTGTTTCCCAGCATCTGTTAAAGAATACAGGAGACCAAACATGGTGGTTGTTGGAGAAGACACAGGTATGTACCATGTACGTGACGTCGCGTTAATTGTACTTGTTTATCACTGCTTCAACCGGATCGCGTGCCTGAAGGCTTCCGGTCGACCTAGATAAACTGAACCAAGGGGAAGAATCAAGAGTACCCTCGGGAACTGGGCCGTTCCAAAAAGAGAATACTTACCCATGACGTGTGGTCACTGGCGAATGCTGAGTACTTGCAGTTGTAATGTTTGATACTTCAAACTCACAGACGCTACGCAACATCAATATAGAGTTGAAGCGGCCTCAAGGCAAAATCACGGTTCTCCAAGCGCGACTGTCTCATGATCAAGTACAATCGCAAAACAAGTCCCTCAGAGGAAAAAAAGATGATATTCGGATAGTGATCCTTTCCCCTTGGTGGAAACTAACCCCTGAAACCCTAGCTGGCATCCTGCAATTCGCAGTCATCCCAGAACGCCGGTTCCAAGGCATTTTAAATCGGGTATTACATCAGGGTATATCGTACTCCGGTCGTCTGCCAAGATCTGTTACGCTGCTTTGCTGCAATCGCTCGTCTGTGCTTCAAGTGGGACCTCCGTTTTTCAGTCTGTCCAACTAGGTGGAGATTCTCTGAAGCATTGATTTCTCGCAGCTACTAGCTCATCAATCTCATCCACAGTTCGTATTGACTAGAATAACGTGGACAATAACATTCCTACATCAAATGGCAGACCTTCGAACGGTCCGGAAAGAGCAACTCCCGGTGCATACACAAATGACCACTGAACGCTTACCAACTCTCCCTTGTCAATTGGCCTAACCTCGTCTGCCTCGAACTGGAACTCCATCCAGTTCCTCGCAACAAAGGATGCGGGGACGGGAAAATGCTTACCCACCAAATGCATACTTTCGCAGTTATTTTCAAAGTCAACCTTCCAATTTTTTGCTTGGCAGCGCCTCGCGACCCATACGTACAATATTTCACCCACTCCTCCGCGCTTTCGCGAAGATGATCCAGCAAGTTGCACCAAAAAAGAGTTGCTCCGCCACGCGGACTTGTGGAAAACGTCATTCAGCGGTCCGTACAGCCAGCAGTACCGAAAGTTACGTTGGAGCGAAGAGAGCAACTAGAAAAGGGAGGTGAAGAAACAGAACGAGTCCGTAAATTGGTATCAAACACGTCCTAAGTGAAGGTCAGCGAGGCAAGACCATGTCACGCTCCCAACTGCCCATCGATTGGAACGGAGCATTGGGAGTTGACGAGGAAGCGACGCGAAGAGAGTGAAGGAACTCACAAACAACGCTCGACTGGATGGCTTGGCCTAGAAGCGCATCCTCAAGAGACAGCACGAGAACGAACAGATGGAGCGTCTACCCAGAATGAGATTGCTTCGAAACAGTGGAACACTATTTCGGCCCTATCGCGTTGTCGGGGAGACAGGAATAAGGTAGCCAGAGTTCTAAATAGCTGCTGGAGAGGATTTGACAGTGGATATCATTGACTTTTCGACGACGGTGGTGGTGATGGTGGTGGTATTGGGGAGGGAATGTCATACTCACCCCAAAAATGGTCAAGCGCCCCTATCCATCCCCTCCCTCCTTCTCCGCCCCGCAATTCTGATTCCAACCCAAGAAATTTCATCTAATGTAGCATGCATGCTGCAACTCTNAAAAAATACGGTACGGGGAACAATCCACTAAGCTACATTTCCAGAAGGCAGTAGGAGTACAATTACAACAAACAAAACGAGACAGAGAGGGAGAAGAGATGCAGAGAATCCATTGGTAGAAGCAGCAGGAACAACAGTGGAATGTAGAAGACGCGGAGAGCCGAGAAAAGAGGGTGGCACCAGCGACCCGTCGCATATCGTGTGTAAAAAAGGCGTTATCATGAGAGATCAGTACTAGTACCAGTTGGTAGCAGCATCAACGTCTATAGAGTGGATTGAAAACGGGAAAATGTAAAACAAAGGGCAGAGAAGAAAAAGGATATCATGAAAAAAGCAGTAAATATGATGAAAGTCAGGTACTTTTTCTTCTTATACCTCGCCGTATTCCCCACAGCCAGCACCCCATTCCTAATCGCACTCGTACACAAATGGTGCAGCGCTACATGGCTCGGCACAGGCAACACCGACCCATCGTCCGTCCGAAACGGGGGCATTTTCATCGTATCAATCGCCAGGGTTCTTGAAGGCACCACACCCGACGCCCCTGAGCTACTTGGGACCGGAGTCGATGGCGCGATAGGCATTGAAGGCATGGCAGGTGTATTGGCTGATGCGGCTGTCGTAACAGCCGACGTCGCTGCAGTCGATGGAGGTTCACTTGCACTGGGGGTCAGAGGTCCACTCCAGACATCCGCCCCAGGCTCTCCACCAAGACTGGCGGACCCTCGAGCAAGGGGCGAGGCCAGAGACTGTGCATGATACCCCTGGTCGACATCTAATGCCGGATCTATCTCCCCCACTTCACTAGGTGGTGGAGGTGGTGGAGACATCCTTCATGAGGAAGTGACGTCTGAATATCCTCTCTCCCTAACCCTCCTCCTCTCTTCCCTTCTCTCTTCCCTAGTCCGATCTCTCCTTGAAGACACCTTCCTCCCTGGCCGCTTCTGACACCGCTAGGCAATCCAGAACTTCCACTTTGCACCACRGAAGCCGCATTCCCGACAGGCCCGACATTGCCCACCGCCGCAAGGGCAGGTCCAGGGCTCACCTTCATGTTCAGAATGAGTTTGTCGAGATGTCTGGGCAGAGTGGGTGCAGGGGGAATGATGGGTGAAGGGACGAACCCGCTCACCCGATGGTGATGATTCTGGGGGTCGATCTGACCCTGATTCGCCGCCAAGTACATCTCCTCCTCCTTGAATGCCTCCAACAGCTCTGGCGGGAGGACATTCGTCCACTGGGCCTGTTGCGTAGGGTTCGGCCTCTCAGAATGGGGTTTCGGAGGCTGAGGACTCGTCGGGGCCGATTCAGAGAAGAACGAGGGATCCTTGGGTTTCGTCGACGTCAACGCCACTGCAACATAATTTGCCAACGACCCCTGGTCATCCACCATGGTACATAGATTATGCGTTATACTAAGGTTTCAAAATTTTACTGAACATAGACCTCATTTCCTTTTCCCTCCCAAATGACTCGCGGCTTGTAACCCAAAGAGGAATCCACCATCCGAATCCTCACAGTTTCATGGAAACATGGACGATTATCCTCAATCTTCCTTCCCCTGCCCAAATGCCACCCAAACATCTTGTGCCACACCCCATCTTTATCCTGCCCCATATAAGTCAAAGGCATAATCTCCAAAATCCACCACAAGGGCTTCAGCTTCAGCTGGTCGTAGATAGGCTGCACCGCATCCACCATATCCAAATTCTCTGTCTTGTTTGTCCTCTCCGGGCAGGGATCAATGTTCAACCGCTCCAATGCAACCCCGTCGAACAAGATGCCGGTACCAGCCGCTATAGCTTGACGTACCATCCAACGAAGGGTAATGTTCGAGAGACTGTGCGGTGTCTCGTTGTCAGCGGACCCCCCTCCGACATCTACGCTCCATATCGGTTGTCCATCAGTACCATATTGAATTGAATTCGACACTAAAACTCGGGGAAATGACTCGGAGATCTTACTCACCTGAATGGCCACCGCAGAACCAGACCTCCAAAACGTCCGGCCCTTGCACTTGCACGGGAATTGTAGTAGCCTTGCCTTTGTCGTTGAATTTTTCCTCGGCTGTTGCTTGCGTCGCCTGCACATCATTCGGCGTCAAATAATGGTAAAGATTCGGCCTGAATCTGGCTCGGTGCTATACACNAAAAAAAGACAATGTCAACACAACATCCTCCAATCAGGATCAGAGTACAAAAGAAACACAGTCATCTCTTACCTCGTCCAAAGATAACGCATGCCTAAACGTCTTGATTGAGCTGTTCGAGTTTGTAAATGGTAAAGTTCGCCCCACGATCACTCCAACGCTTGCTACCGTATCCCTGCAAGCACATTATCAGAGCTCAATGGAACAGAACGACCAGCTGAACGATGATATACATACCACACCCCAACAAACTCGACCTTGACATCTTGACAGTAGGTCCGCTTGAAGCCCTCGCACAGAACTAGCCCTGCTTTGTCTTCTCGTTTATACAACTTGTATGCAAAGGGCATTTGCTCATTGTTATCTCGCGGGAGAAGACCAACCTAGATGAGTGAGAAGGGTGAGTTCACGGAAGGGCATTTCAAAGTTGTTGCCGGCGGAAAGCCCAAATGACAATGATTGGGGGGGACTTACTTTGTGGAGCATGCCAGCCAAGGCTCTGGATATAGACAGAATGTSAGAATGGTGTCGTCCAACAATGTGTGAACCCACCTAGCAGTATACGCCCCGCGCGAGAATCCCAACAAACATATCTTATCGCCAGCTCTGTAGTTCTGCATAATAAAGCGGTAGCCATTCAGGACGTGTTCGTCAAGGTACCTATTGCAGGCACGAAGGGCATCAGCCAAACTACCCCAGACTGGCATTGGTTAGAGCACTCACCAGGCGATGGCCAAGTCCATGAGGACCGCGAACCAGTGAAGCAGTGATCCCACAATTCCAGGTTTGAACCTTGTTCCGATACCAGCTTCGTAGTAGCACAACTGTTCTCTAGAATCTTTCTTCAGCAGGCCAAAGAACTTCACAACGTTGGAGTTCTACGGAGGACCTGGTCAGCGTGAAGTCTATCGGGGAGGGAGACGAAGTCAATGAAGGATGGTAGGCAAACATACGTCATTATCGAATTGACCTGCGGTCCCGTCAAAGCACAGGACAAGAGTGCGTGGGGGCCCTTCAAGTGCCACATTCAAATCATTGCCCACGCTTCTGAACTCRGCGTTCCGAAATGGGTGGTGTCCGGAGGACGAGGACGAGAACGATTCGGTGGTCACGCGCTTTCGTAATCTGGCCACGCCTTCATAGTACCGAGAAATTTCTGCTTCTGGGGCGGGAACAGATGAATCGCAGGAGATGGGGCTGGAGCAAGGCTCTTCCTCGACTGCCAAAGGTGGTTCCGTCTCATTGAGTGAGGCAACCTCGTCGCCAGGAATCAGGTAGGCCACACCTGAGATATAATCGAAGGCATTAGTGCTGATTTGCGAGAGATGTACTAGCATGCTTACCGTCAAGGACACCTATCGTTTTAGACACGACAACATCAAGACATGCGACATCTGGACCCATAGGTACATTAATGGAAGCTCATGTACAAAGATATATGCACTTACCACCCCATGACGGTATGCAAAAATTAGGACTGTGCCTCCAGTCATCATCATGGCAAAGCGCGCAATTTGCCCCCGTCTGGAATGTCATCCATGCACGAGTTTGCATGAYTTACTTYGTAGACCGCAGCATGTGACTCACCAGCTCCARCAAAAACTGGGCGATCCTTTTGCTAGGATGGAACGTCTAGAGTTGCATCAACGATCTCTGCCTCGAAAAAGTTCAAYTGAAACCGACGTACGGCATCCGAAAGTTGAGGGAAATCATCCACTTGGACGCCAGGCGGCGAGTTCGCTGCACTGCCTGTGGATCTTGTAGTTCCCGATGAGTTGTTCAACCCTTCATTACCTGCCAGTGGATTATTGTACCGGCTGCCTCCGACATTTGGATGGGCGTCACTCGAACCCAAACCATTGAGATCGTGCTCTGCGTTCACTTCCAGAGGGGTATTCGCTCGGTTACGAAACTCTTGTGAGAAGGCCAGCGTGACTCCTCGAAGGAAGAGGGTTTGATCCTTGCCTCTATAGTTTTCTCCCACCTTTTCCGAATTTGACCCGACCCGAGCCTCCGCCATCCCGCTACATCTCCAGGCATAGGTTCGTAATCTGGTTGGACAATTGTAGTCTCCRCCTATCCTTGAGAGTTCGAGCTCCTCGCTGGGATTTTCCCTTGGGTCTTTATATGCCGCGAGACCCCAGCTGTCGCTCTTGACGGATCCAGTCACGACATAGAGATATTCATAGTCTCCATTCGCGTGACGATAGACAGCTCCAGCATGCTTATGTAGAAAGCGACCGAGAGCTTGTGCAACAGGGTTGGCCAGCTCTTCCAGATCCGCTGGTGTGGTGCATACAAGCACAGCACCTTCCTTGGCTCTACACTGAAAGTGGTACGAAGTAATGTGACTGCAGAGTGTTAGTTGTTCAAATACTTGTCTACAATGGGAGGTAACACGAGCTCACCTTCCATCTTCTGATAGGCAATGACTCAAAGAAGAAATGCCTGAGGGAATGATATATCCTTCATCGAATAGATTGAGATGAGTACACTCCCTGGGAGGGAGTCGGTACTGTGCAGCAAACCCATCGTCCCAGAGGTTGAAGATTTTTTTNAAAGCCATTCATGAGATCGAACGTTCCGACATCACCCGGGACGATACCGGTTGGAGAACGAGGTTTCGGGTGCCAGCAAGGAAGTCCGGCATTGGAGCACATCATACARCGAGTGTAGATTTCAGCGTTCGTCACTGCTCTTTGAGTTCTCAACTCTCGTAATTCCGGGTCGCTCATATCCGTCTTGAATGTAAAGGTAAGTTTGATCAGAATTCAACAGAGCACCACTCGACGAGTTAGATCATACACACCAGGGTGTAGTCAGTCTCCTCAAGAGGCTGGGTGCCCCTAGCGTTATCTTCGGCGAGATTATGGGCATTCAGGTGTTCTCGTAACGCTTCTCGAATCGCTGCACGATCTGGGATGGGATATTGCACCTCCCCGGGAGCACCTCGAACTTCTGGGGATCGAAAGAAATCGAATATCACCTGGAAAAGACCTAGGAGCCCCAATCCTTGTAAAAGTCCAGTGAGATCGAGGTGTGTGTGTGTGTGATTGTTATTGATCACGTAAAAGTCATTTGCTGCGGTGTTGATACTAGAGCCTTCAACCAAAAACCCCTCGGCACGGGGAAAAATGTTTGCAGCTCCGGATCTTCGTGTGTCTGGCATCCTCTTGGAAGGATACTGGTGGAAAGGCGGGGGAAGGCTCGACAACTCGACCGTGACTGGAGGGATGCTAATCGGATAGTAATCAGCGCCGCCTGAGAGATAGGGCCGCTCCAAAAAGAGCAAAACTTACCCATGACGTGTAATCACTTGCAAATGCTACCCGTACACTTGTAGTCCTAATGTTTGATATTCTTGACTCTTTCTGTGATATCGACGCTTGAGCTTGAGATCTTGAAAAATAGTAAGCTAATGTTTTTCTTGATAAGTAGGCGCCTCGATATGATTTACCATGCAACCCGTAATAATGATTAATAGTGATTGGTTTTCGAAAGTTTCCTTAGAGCTCTTTGCTTGGCTTGAGAGGCAATAACAACCTTCCAACGTTGAAAGAGCGCCAGTCGGCTTCACAGACATTACGCAACATTAATATAGAGTTGGAACGGCTTCAAGGTGAAATTACGGTTCTCTATCCACCACCGTCTCATAATTAAGTTCGAGGAAAAGGAGATGGTATGATAGCGCTGATCCTTTCTTCTTGGCTAGTAAAACTGCCCCCCTCGAAACCCTGACCGGCATCCTGCAATTAGCAATTATCTCAGAACGCCAGTTCCAAGGCATTTTGACTCGGGCACATCAAGGTGCATCATATCCCGGTCGTCTGCCAATATTTTTATGCTGATTTGCTGCAATTGTTCATCTGTGGTTCAAGTGGGATCTCCATTTTCCCGTCTGCCTCTTCTAGAGATTCTCTGAAGCATGAGTTTCTCGCAGCTATCGGCTCTTCGATCTCATCTATAGTTCGTATTGACGGGAATAATGTGAATGATGATACTCGTACATGGAATGGCAGACCTTCAAGCAGGGTCCGGAAAGAGCATGCCGGTGATGTGCTCAAACGATCACCAAGTACTGGACGCCCACCAACTCTTCCTGGTCAAATGGCCTAACCTTATCTGCTTCGACCCGAAATCTAATTCACGCAACCACTCGGGATCCGTCGAACAATAGGGTGAGATAGCAGAAATTTAGGGCTAACCGGTTTCTGGAGAAGATTTGCCAGTGGATATCGTTGACTTTTCGACGACGGCGATGGTGGTAAAGATACATAAGACCTGCTTCGGGGAGGGAAGCCGCCCTAATGCCATCACGCGACTCTCATGTGATCGCGTGTCACACTCGCCCCAAAAATGGCCAAGCGCCCCTATCCATCCCCCTCTCCTTCTCCCCCCGCAATTCTGAAATGCAGTCCAGGTATTTTCATCTAATGTAGCATGCATATTTCAACTCTAATAAATAAGGTACGGAGAACAGTCCACTAAGCTACATTTCCAGAAGGCAGTAGGAGTACAATTACAACAAACGAAACGAGACGGAGAGGGAGAGAAGAGATGCAGAGAATCCATTGGGAGAACAGTTGAACGTGAACGACGCAGAGAGCTGAGAAAAGAGGGCAGCGCCAGCGACCCGTCGCATATCGTGTGTAAAAAAAAAGGCATTATCATGAGAGATCGGTTGGTAGCACCATCAACGTCTATAAAGTGGGTTGAAAAACAGAGAGTGGAGAACAAAAGCGGAAAAGAAAAAGGATGTAGCGAAACGAGCAGTAAGGATGATGAATGTGACGAAGAAAAAAAMCCAACGGCTCCGGGCACGGTGGGATACGTTTCAATTTAATTCGTCGGAAATTAACATCGTCATTCGTTGTCGAGTCTTGAGCGGAAGGAGCAGTCGGTCACATTGCATGGCCTGGTGAGCCATCCGAAGAGCCGGGGTTGCGATCGTCATCAATCGCCGAGCTCCCTTCCCCCGGCCACGCACGGGGACACCTACGTCGGCTTGTAGTAGATGGTAGTCAGGTACTTCTTCTTATACCTCGTCGTATTCCCCACAGCCAGCACCCCATTCCTAATCGCACTCGTACACAAATGGTGCAGCACCACATGGCTCGGCACAGGCAACACCGACCCATCGTCCGTCAATGGGGGCATATTCATCGTATCAATCGCCAGGGTTCTTGAAGGCACCACACCCGACGCCCCTGAGCTACTTGGGACCGGAGTCGATGGCGCGATAGGCGTCGAAGGCATGGCAGGTGTATTGGCCGATGCGGGCGTCGTAACAGCCGACGTCGCTGCAGTCGATGGAGGTTCACTTGCACTCGGGGTCGGAGTTCCACTCCAGACATCTACCCCAGACTCTCCACCAAGACTGGCAGACCCTCGAGCAAGGGGCGAGGCCAGAGACTGCGCATGATACCCCTGGTCGACGTCTAATGCCGGATCTATTTCCCCCACTTCACTAGGTGGTGGAGGTGGTGGAGGCATCCTTCGTGAGGAAGTGACGTCTGAATATCCTCTCTCCCTNACCCCTCCTCCTCTCTTCCCTNCCTCTCCTCCCTCGTCCGATCTCTCCTCGAAGACCTTCCTCCCTGGCCGCTTCCGATGCCGCTAGGCARTCCAGAGCTTCCGCTTTGCACCACACTAGCCGCATTCCCGACAGTTCCGACGTTGCCCACCGCCGCAAGGGCGGGTCCAGGGCTCACCCTCATGTTCAAAATGAGTTTGTCAAGATGTCTGGGCAGRGTGGGTGCAGGGGGAATGTTGGGTGCAGGGACGAACCCGCTCACCCGATGGTGGTGATTCTGGGGGTCGATCTGACCCTGATTCGCCGCCAAGTACATCTCCTCCTCCTTGAACGCCTCCAGCAGCTCTGGCGGGAGGACATTCGTCCACTGGGCCTGTTGCGCAGGGTTCGGCCTCTCAGAATGGGGTTTCGGAGGCTGGGGACTAGTCGGGGCCGATTCWGAGAAGAACGAGGGATCCTTGGGYTTCGTCGACGTCAACGCTACCGCAACATAATTCGCCAACGACCCCTGGTCATCCACCGCCGTCGGCAGATCATCTGCGACCCTCCACTGATCGTCCACCAAGAACCTGATGTGGTGCGTGCCAGGTAGGAGATTGACCATCGTAGCGAACACGGGGCTGCCAGGCGACTCCCGCTCCATCGCCTGCCGCCCCTTCCACTCGTCGTCCCCTGCACGCGCTAGCAAGACATGGTGGCCCCCGCCCCTCCACACGATCTTGACCGCCACAGGCTCCGGCTTGATCACAGGCTGCCCCTCGACCACTTTGGGTTTGGGCTGCAACGCCACTGGGATCGAGGACCGCACCACCTCGTGCACGAACGAGGGGGATCCNGGGGGGTTTTGAGGGTTCTGGCGGCGCTGCTGGGATGTTGGCTTGATTGTACAGTTCCTGAATCCTCCGCTGCTGGACCTGCTGCTGCTGCTGGGTCTTGTAATACGGTGTGCCTCGTGCTGGTGCGGTATAGTCGAGAAGATCCGCCGAGGAGAAGGGATCCGGGGCGACTCTGCCACGCTCTCGCTGGGGGTCGACGCCGGCCGTCGTTGGAATGGGGATGTTGGGGGTCCTTGCGTGGCGATGGGGCTGCGATGCGGCGTAAGTGAGGGAGAGGGAGTCGAGATCGGGGAGCTGGAGGGAGCGCTTCTTGGAGCGGAGGGAACGGTGGACACCGCCAGGCGACGGCGAGGGCGACTGGGTGCGTCGTTGGGGATGGAGCTGTCGCCCATTTGCGGGATTGGACGCAGAGTTTCCCATTTTCTGACACTTGCAGACAATTCACAGTTAACAGATCATCATACCAGCCATATCCTTTGTTGACATCTGTTGTGCCCATTATTCTAAAATACAAAAATATATAATTAATTCTTAGCACACTCTCAGAATGTGTTCGCCCACGCCTCCATGTCCAGGTCCGAGACCCGCGACATTTCGATCCATGTGTGTTTCTGCAGCGAGTCAGAGTGGGCAGAGAATATATACAGGGCAGAGCACTCACCAGCAGATCCTTGGGTGTCATTCGCTGGTCAACATCCTTCATCAGGCACGCGTCCGTGAACTGCTCCGCCTCCTTCGGGTATCGTCCCTCGGGCGTCAGCCGGGGCGCAGGCTCGTTCACAATGTGCTGCAGCAGCTCAAGAATACTCATCGTCATCCCCCCGCCCTCCAAGCTCACGCCCTTGCTCCGTCGCTTGTCCTTCTTCGTCGTCTCCGATTTCTTGCGCCGCCGCCTGGGTGGTGGCAGAGGCCTCTGCTCATCCCCCTCCTCGGAGACGACGTGCAGGTCGTTCAGAGACAAGGAGCCCATTGTCGCGGGCGACAGCGTGCCCTCGAAATCGGAATCCGATTCGTCGTCCGAGTCGCTCTTGGAGAATGGGAACCGTCCCAGGGCCAGCTCAATCAGCGAGATCCCGAGGGACCACACGTCGGATTTGACTGTGTACTGCGCTCCCTGTATCCGTTCAGGCTGTAGATCCGGATTTACGCCCACAGGTGCCGGATAAAAAGAGAAGCAGAAGAAGAGAGGCGGACATTGTCCATTAGCAACCAACAGGCTTCTGAGGTCGATCTAGAAGACTCACACTCATGTATGTCGATGTGCCCACAAAAGTGTCCGCAATCGAATTGATTAATTCGCCAGACACTCCGAAATCACATATCTTGATTTCACCCTTCGAATTACACAGAATGTTCGATGGTTTAATATCTGGAGGGAACCAACTGTCAGTAAATGAAAATGCCGCACAGCGCGCGATAATCGACAGCGCGAAACAGGAAGGTCGTAGCGTTGATGTCATGATCCCAGTTCATATCATCCCGGCATCAGCAACCCCCGAAAGGGTGCAACCAAGGCAATGAGAACTTTGTTATGACAACAGAAGATCGGCCTGGGAGCCAGTCTGGACATCCCGAGCAGCGACGCAGCCAGGGTGAAGGGCAAGGGGAGAAGAGGATGCGATTGGACGAATAGTATGCTCACCTCGATGGATAATCCGATGCACATCGTACAGATACGTTAGGCCTTCCAGCACTGCCAGTGCAATCTTGCCAACAACATCAATATCGATGGGACCAATTTTCTTGTAGATGCCATCCAACGAGCTCTTGTCCATGAACTCCATGCAGATACAGATGTTGGGATCAGCGAGGTAGGCGCCATAGAAAGAGACGATATATTTCGAGTGGCAGTCGTCCATAATTTGGAGTTCACGGATGATTTGCTTTTGAACTGAGGGTTTCGCGTCGATGAGCACCGTCTATGACCAAGATACCATGTCAATACGCGGCCAACTCTGAGATGAAGCTGTAGAAACGCACCTTCTTCGCCATGTAAGTCTTCGTAGGCAAATGCTCCACCTTCTTCACGCTTCCTCCATTGCCCGAGCCCAAATCTTTAATATCCACCAAATCCTCGTTCTTCAGCTGGAACTTGACTCTGCCCGCCTTCTTCTTCTCCTCGCCTCCCTCGCCAGCACCCCCAGCGCCCCCTGACGAGCCAGCACCCGCCGCGCCATCCTCGCCCTCCTCCGYGCCGTCAGCATCACTCCCATTCGCATGCACGCCCACATTGTTCGCCTCCAGATTCGCCAACTTGGCATTCAACGTGTTCCTCCGCACGTTCACATTCAGATGCGTAGCCGTCAGCGGCGCACTGCTAGGCCCGCTACTTATCACCAGGAAATTCCCGTTCCCGTTCCCGTTCGCGCCAGCAGCAGCACCCCCGTTCCCGTTGGGGCTCCCGCTGTCGTCCAGCGTGGTCGCAGAAGCCATCCCGCTATGCGAGTTGATTTTGGGCGCCTTGAGTGTCATCGGCGGGGGCCTCTTCTTCAGTCCAGGGCCCGTAGCCGTCGGCGCCGTCCGCATCGACAGGGCATTGGGATCTGCTGCCGACGGTTGCTGCTGCTGCTGCGAGACGGCGGCGCTCTGCGTTACTGCGGTGTCCCCAGACCCGACGTTGAGCTGGAGAGCCTTGAAGTTGCGTTTCTTGCGGATTGGGGTGGTCATTTGGCCAGCAAACGATGGGGATGGATAGATGGGAGATGTCGATTCTTATACCGGTGTCGTGTATTTCCTGGACGTTGTGATGATGATGCTTGCCAGTTCTTTCTTGTTGAACAGTACTGGTCTGCTGAATCAAGGAAAGGTGGTGTTGATCTCGTAACCGTCTTTCAAGCTGCTATATCGGTGATGTGGCCCTGTGGATGTCGTTTTGGGCGTTCGTGGTTCGAACAGACGTGAGAGTTGTGCTCGTAGGTGGATAGGTACGGTGGAGAGGATATATCAGAGGAAGCGGCGGGTCAAGGAGATGGGAGAACGGCTCAGAGCTTCCTTCAAAAGCATTGGGTAATTATCGCCTTCCCCAATGGGACAGCCACCCACCCGTCTGCCACGTGCTGCATCACCTCTGGTCGATCAGGGAGCGGATCTCATTTGCCTCGACGACCAGACAACCAATGCCATAAAACAAAGAGAAGAGAAGAATATAGGTACATGGACTAAGGTTTCAAAATTTTACTGGACATACACCTCGGTGTCTTTCTCCCACTGCGCTCGCGGCTTGTAGCCCAATGAGGGATCAGCCATCCGAATCTTCACAGTTTCATGGAGATGCGGATGGTTATCTTCAATCTTTCTGCCCTTGCCCAAGTGCCACCTGAACGTCCTGTGCCAAGCCCCATCTTTGTCCTGCCACACATAAGTCATCGGCATGATCTCCAGAATCCACCACAAGGGCATCCTCTTGAGCTGGTCGTGGATGGGCTGCACGGCATCCACCGCATCCAAGCTCTCCCCCTCTTTCGTCCTCTCCGGTCCGAAATCAATCTTCAGCCGTTCCAACGCAACCTCATCGAACAAAATGCCGCTATTCGTGATGATAGCCTGCCGTACCATCCACCGAAGGGAAATGTTCGAGAGACAGTGCGGTGCTTCGTTAGCAACCGACCCTCCTCCGACATCTGTGCCGTATCATTCAGTACCAGAGTTAATTTGATTCGACACTAAAACTCGGGCGAAATGACTCGGACATCTCACCTTCATGGCAACCGCTGAACCACACCTCCAATACATCGTCCGATCCTACCACGGGGGCTGTACTAGCCTTCCCTTTGTCGGCAAGTTTTTCCTTTATGCTTTGTAAGGTCCGCCTGCGGTGAGCTTTTGCTTTGATCTTGTCCAGAACCGACTGCGATTTTTTCTTGGAACTCTCGTCAGAGCTTGATGAAGCTGACGACGACGACGACTTGGGCGACGGTGAGGCAGTAAGCTCCAAAGGCATGTGCTTGGGAGCCGGGGCTTGCATCGCCATTACATTGTTCACCGTCAAATAGTGATAAAGATTCGGCCGGAATCTGGCGCGATGCTATAAACACAGACAAAAAAAAAGAGTAAATCAATACAAAATCCCCCAATCAAAACGCCGGAAAAACGGTATCATATCTTACTTACCTCATCCAAGGATAGGGCATGCCTAAACGTCTTGACTGAAGTGTTAGAGTTCGTAAACGGTAAAGACCGTCCCATGATCACCCCGACACTCGCTACCGTATCCCTGCAAGTATCATAGTTAGAGGGTGATGGAACAGAACGACCAGTTAAGACATACCACACTCCAACAAACTCAATCTTGACTTCTCGACAATAAGTCCGCTTAAATCCCGCGCACAGCGCTAACCCTGCTGCATCTTCCCGCTGATACAACTTGTACGCAAAGGGCATCTGTGCATCATTGTCTCGCGGGAGAAGGCCGACCTAGATGGGGTGCGCTGATCAGCATCCTAAACTTGGTACTGCTGGGGGACGGCGCCGAAAGCCCAAATCGAGATGATTGCGGTGACTTACTTTGTGGAGCATGCCAGCCAAGGCTCTAGTCAAAACTGTCAGGGTGATGTCGTCGTTCAATGCGTCATCAATACTCACCGAGCTGTATACGCCCCGCGCGAGAACCCGAACAAACACACCTTGTCCCCCGCTTTGTAGTTCTGCATGATGAAGCGGTAGCCATCCAGGACGTGTTCGTCCATGTACCTAACAGAGACGTCCAGAGCCTCAGTCAGACCAGCTCAAATTGGCGTTAGTGAAGAACTCACCAGGCGATGCCCAAGTCCATGAGGACCGCGAACCAGTGAAGTACAGGGGACACGATTCCGGGCTTGAACCATGTTCCGATACCAGCTTGGTAGTAGCACAATTGCTCTTCGGGATCTTTCTTCAGCAGGCTGAAGAGCTTGACGACGTTGGAGTTCTACGGAGGACCTGGTAAGTACAAGATGTATCGTGCTGCGGGGGGGCGAAGTGGGGAAGGATGGACGGTAGACGTACATCGTTGTCGAATTGACCCGCAGTCCCGTCGAAGCACAAGACAAGAGTGCGCGGGGCCCCACCAAGTGCCTCAGAAGCTTTGCCGTCTTGACTAGTTGAAGGTTCCATTTGTTGTTATGAAGAAGAAGCGGGGTTGGGTGAGCCTATTTATATGAGAAGCTGTTGAGGTAGCCAATAAGAGTCAGGGCTTTGTAGTCGGAAAACGGGTAAGAAGGGGAGCAGCGGACCCACCAGTGATTATTATACAACTCCCAAAATGGGATCTTTGATAGGCCAGCGCTGGGCGTTGGAGCAAGTACGTTGCCTTGAAGGGCAACGACAAAGATCATCTGTCCAATGCTGTGGCGAAGCAATTCAAAAGATGACATGCAATCCATTCTCTTCGCTTCGAGTTCGGATACGTGTGCTGTTAAGTCGGAGAAAATGGGCAACGGAGGTCAAGGGTAACCAGGCGAAGTTACCACTTTCGCCGTGAGACCCAAGATTGGGCTCACTTTCACGTTCGTGCTGCGCGATGTGAAACGGACTTAGCAGTCAGAGGGAACAGGCCAAAACAAGACTCCTCCTTGAGGCTAGGAGCGACTACGCTTCGAAGATCCCTCGGGGAGCTGAGACCGAGAGAATGGTGTCACACATCTCCACACCTGTTTGGCTTGTCATGACATAGCTCGTGACTTAACGAGATTTATAAGGCCTGAATTAGGTGGCAGAACAATGGTGTATTTCAGCGCGAGAATGCAAAGCTGGTCATGAATGCAACGCAGAAGACTGTAGATAGACGTACGAGATAGTTGTCAGTGTCCTAAAATGCTTTCAAAGAACAAGGAGAACATACTGGGTATGAGCGCTAAAGTCTAAACGAAAGGTGGTGAATGAAATCAAGGAACGAGGCAAGGAACTCCTTGGCCGATGGATGACGCTACGGTGCCGCGTCGCGGTTTGAATTACTTTCCCACGCATTGGGCAATACTGACGGCTGTGACCTTGACTGCAACCTCTGCTTTTTTTTTTCGCAGTTGCCACTCACTTCCAACTAGAAAATGGCCGACCCTGAATGTGGTATATTTTTGGGCAAAGGCCACTCAAACACCCCTCGCTCCTCGAGCGTTTAATTTCTAATTCTCCACCACCGCTGTGGCTATCAGCAACCTCGATGATTTTCTCAGAAACACAGCGCCAAACTCTCTTGAAAAGGCTTCCCTTCAACAATTACTCACGACCACAATGGCTCAAGGAGAACAGCTCAACCCGAAGCTCCTAGGGCTGTAAAATCAAACAGCTTGATAAATAGAGATTGTCAAGCATTCGCCAGGTTCCAGTCGAGCTTTTTCGNAAAACATTCACCCTCGCGTTTTTGTGGGCTCGTCATCCGCTGGGATATAGTGGACGGAGTCAATCGTTGAACCTCCAACTAGTTTGCAAGTTTGGCGCGATACCACAGGCACGGCGCGTTCGCTCTGGGATGGTGTTCAATATAATCTATGTTCAAACGGGGTCGTTGCAAAAGGTCAATGGGAACTGGTTGAGTCTCTCTAGAACTGCTCTGAAGATGCTGGTATTCTGGGCCCATCGTATCGTGGAGGAAGCGCCAACCGCGGTGCAAAGCCCTGGGTGAATCCTTTACTAGGTTCTTCGCTCAAGGGCCGGTACTGGACCCTTCTTACCGTACTTTCGAGCCTGTTTTTGGACGTGCAGGAGCCAGAATCGCATCAAGCATGGGACGCTATTTTATCCATCAGCCTCGACATAGACGCCGGGTAGGTAATACCATCCGAACCATAGCAATCCGCGACGTCCCGCTGGTTGCCATCAGAAGAAAATCCCCTTGATTTGCCTCCCTGTTGGCCTAGTTGAGCTCGGGGATTCGGAAGCGCCCAAAAACATCTCTCGCGTCAATTCCTCGGACATGTCTTGATTTCCATTGTACAATGTACAATCTGTCACACTTGGGACGCTGCATCAATGTCGGAACCTCGGCTATCGAGCTACGCACTCTAGACATGGCCCAGCCCGTTTTCTTCCTCCAAGTACGCCATTTCGACCTCAAATCTGTCGCGGCGGCCGGGAGATCCCGAATGCTCAGATTCATCGCAGCCCCGAAGTTGGTTAAGTTGGAGAATAGCTATCGGGATTATCATGGCTACGTGAAGAAGGGTCCTAATACCTCACGAACCCTGCTACGATTCCTTTGCGTGTATGTAATGTACATGTATGAATAGTATTGCTCTGTACTGCATTCCATCTGAATGAAAATAGTCTCCTCAACTACTGCCAGCGCGAACTTGAAGCTCAACGCCAGGCAGCAAGAGAAATCGAAAGTGTCAAAATCGAAGACAATAAAGCCTTGAGCGCTATAGTGAACGGTGATGGACCGTCTGCGTCATTTGTGTTAGTGTCCCCGTGAATTGCAGAGGTGTCGCTGTGCAGCAAGTGTAAGAGGACATATCGATCGAAAGACTCGAATACTATACCTGTGGAATATAAACCCTCCGCTTCCAGTCCCCTCAAGCGCTATAGTCGCCTCAAACAATCGGGAATTTCCGTCATAAGCTACCCATGAGAACGAGGCTCCATCGGTGAAAGGTATATCGGTTCTTGTGTAGTATTCGACAGGGAAATCAGCCTGAGTCGCGTTCCCAACTGCTGCCATAAACCCAGCGATATCCACGTGCACGCTGGNCCCCCCCGTTGCCGAGGTTTGTCGCAAGAAGTAATGTAGATCCATCCAAGGTCCAGGTAGTTATGTCGACGCTGTTGTTGGTAAGAATGCGGTAGAAGATGCTCTTTGGGTTGAGGATGTATGGTGCGATTCTGGGGAGCGAGAGGGCCAGTGAGGTTGCCGATGCTTTAATTTCTGGTGTGGTAGGATCCGTCCAGGATATGATACCTTCATGAAAATCAGTAGAAAGAACGGGTGAGTAGCATTATATAACATACCGCGAGCTCCATGATTAATGGCTAGGACAGTTTGTACGGTGAACTCTCTTGCCGTTGGATGACGCTGAATGAGATGACCATATTCGGCTCTACGTACTATTACCGCAAAATCAAACTGGTACGAACCTTCCAATACCTGTCGAAGGCGCATCAGCACGGAGACTGTTCCGAAAGGAGAGGTTTGCACTGACGATGTATTTCCAAACCCTTGAGGAACTGTCCAGATCGCCTTTGTTCTCTCCCATCCATTGTACAGCATTCTCTCGTTGAACTCGCCCAACCGATCGGAGACATCCCTGAAGGAACCTTTGCAGTTGTCACAGCTACATTGCCAAATGAAAATCATCAGCCGTTGGCCAATCTAAAAGTATACCTGAAACGAATAGAGACATGAAAATTAAAAGCACCTACCCGCAGGCGCCGAAGTTAGGAGTACATTCTGTATCCCACTCACTCGAAAAGGTGACGTTGTTCCCAATGTTATACACATTTTGCATAACGATGTCCGTCCCGTTGGCGTATGCGCTGTATGACGTAGAATAGAACATATGGATTACACGTACATGGCACAGCTATAGGTCCCACATGGACGCACCTAAATTCATAGTCCTGGCAGCCCAAAACCAAGGATATGGGATGATAACCAGAACCGCCCGTGCTGTCTCCCCCGTCCAGGGAGTTAATGAGGTGGTATGAGCGAACTGTTGCATTGAGTGGATCAGAAGTGCTATCGGGATCGTTCGCCGTGTACCAAAGCAAGAGATTCGGGCGTGTCTTGATGCGGTTGACCTCTTCTGTAACTCTGGAATCGTTCATGTACGTCCTGATGTGACGCTTTCGTCAAAGAAAGCGCAGAGGTAGATAGGGATAAAAACGAACCAACGCATGTCGTACATGAGGTACAGGCCGACTCTCTCCATCTCGTCCAGGACGGCATCGAGCGCGGTGAGGTTGGAGAAAGGTGGGATCGGATGAACCTAAAGCAAAGATTGTTGGCAAACGATGGCTTTGAATCATACTGAGATATCGAAACGTACAACATTGAAACTATAGAGTTGTCGGTGACAATTCAATGAAGATAAGCATTTGCTCACCCTTGCTCCTTTAATTCGGAAAGAACAGTCAAGTTCGTCAAATAGCCGTCAAACTGCGTATAGAACCCAATGGGAAAGATAGGCTGGAACTCTCCTTCTCCGTTAGGTCCTTTTGCAAGAATCGCGCCTGTCCGTAAGTCCATCTTAGAAGCAGACGCAATCTGAACCGTCGATGGCTCCGGGAGATACGTCAATTTTCCCGTCGCATTAAAAGTTTGCCCATCCTCCAGCGAAGCACTACACTCCAGAGTGTAGGCTTCCCGTCTGGGCTGCAGCTTCGACAAAAGCAAAGGCAATTCATATCTTGTCGATTCGAGAGGCACAGATCCGGAAGCGAGGACCTGCCCGTCAATGGAAACTGTAACAGACAGATCCGTGCGGCCATTTTCGTCTGGAGGAGGAGGAATGAACGGTTGTGAATCCTGGAGCTCCATAGACGTGACGTGGGCATCAATGAGGATTGCTGTCTCGGAGTTGCTGTCTGCTGGAAGGAATGGCCTGATTGCCTGGGTACATCGAAATGCTAGAAGAGGAGTTATCGTGATGGGTGGTATGGGAAATTGCCCTCCTGTAAGTGAGAAATGTAACCGCGCCTCAACTCGTGAGCTTCCATCATAGTACGAGGCAACAAACGAACCTGGGGGAACCACAGGTTGGAGTTCCATGTAATTTTTGCCGCACCTGCGAGAGATTTTGAGCTGAATTATAGCTCTTTGCAAGCTTCACAACTTACCACTTTTGAGCAAGCACGACANTTTTGGTTTATTTGGCTAACCAAAAGCAACCCGAGCAGGAAGTGGCAGTAGAATCCGCCGTGCGATGGTTTGTCGCCTAGCATCATCGCTTTGGTTTGGATTCGAAACTAACCTCAGCTTAAGTAGCGATTCAAGACCACTTATGTCTACATGTTGTAGACCAGCTGCGGAGCGCATAGAGCCACATCCATGTGGACTACCGTGCTTCGAAATACGAGAATATCAGAAGGTGATTTGGAGCCTGACATCATCGGTCTGGGTTGGATTCAAAACTGACCTCAGTTTATTAGCGATTCGAAACTACTTAGGTCTACATGCAGACAGGCTGGGGGGCATATACGGCTACGTTCATGCGGAATGCAGTGCTTCGAAAAACGAGAATATCAGAAGTGTCTGTCCTGTGGTGGTTTGGAGCCTAGCATCATCGTCGTAGTTTGGATTTAAAATGACCTCAGCTTGTGAAGCGATTTGAAACCACTTAGGTCTACATGCTGTAGACAAGCTGTGGGGCGTACAGGGCCACATCCATATGGACTGCAGTGCTTTGAATTAGGAGCACATCAGAGTTGGTAACCTCGAGGCTGTGGTGATAGATCTTTGAGAGAGCGCGACGTGCTGGGCCCATCAAAAGTCGACCGGTTGCGAGTGGTGATTGGCTTCGGTGAGTCCAGATGGTACATGGCTTTCATGGTTTAGAGAAAGCAAAATTGGGATAAGGAATGAAGAATGAAACCTAATCTCATCAATGGAAACCTGGTCTAGAATATAATAGTAAGCTGTGTTTTCAGGGACTGTACATGCAAATTGCGTCCATCAAAAAGAATGGGGGAGACCTGGTGCATCTCCTCCGTGAAGTCTGTGGTGAGGGCATCTACCTCCTCAGCAGAAATTCCAGAATCAAACAACATCTGCCCGAAAGGAAAAATCAACTTTTTCTGCAACGCCCTGAATGAGGATACGATTGTGGTAAGTGCATCTCGTGCCAAGTTCCAACTGGGAGGTAAATTTTCTCGGTGATCACAGTGAGAAAATGGGAATCAAGAGATGAATATCGGCACTGTCGAGGGAGACCCCGTGTGTATCGGCAAGGATGTGATTGGCGGTATCAAAGAAATGGGAAATTCCTGGATATCGAGATTGTAATCGGCATGTAAGGAAAGTTGTTTCGACCATTCGACGGAGCGAAGGAAGCCACCTAGCCGGAGAAGCCGTACCACTTCATCTAGAAGTGATATATAATCAGGAATCTATGAAAGCACGCGGCCTGGAGGTGAGTCGAGGCGGAAATTTCAGGGTTTCAGGGTTTGACTTACGCCAAGCAATACATTCCAAGCATGGATGAGTTAAAACTGAGAGTCATCCCATCTCAAACGGGAGTTTACATCGCATAATTTGAATTGGACGTTCGGAGGAAGGTATCGGGTAACGATAGGCATTGAATGAGAGAAACGTTAGGTGTAGGAAACATCAGACGCAGTCGATGAACATGCCGATATCGACACCAATGAATCGGGCATTCCGAGACCCGCTGACCACAAGTGATGCTCCAAAGTTCTCGGCTAATGCACTTACGCCCTTGTTGCAGGTGTTACGCACCTTGTTGTCTGCTACTGACACAGGTATTGTAGAATCGCGACGGTCAGTGCCGTTGTCCCTCCTCGTTGCATTGCTTGACAGACTGCACGACGCACGTACTATTCTGGTCCCACTGAAGCACCCAGATGCCNGCGCGCCGACACTGTGCCGTGAAAACATCAATGGCGTGGTATTTTTGGACTGGTGATCTTCTTTGCGGAAAACAAGGTTGTTTCCGGAATCTGCTCTCCCCTTTGTCGACCTTAGGCATTTCATCCTGCGACCGATATTTTTGATTTCCGCCACGCTTTCCTTGTACCTGGTTTACGACTCGCAGCTGTGAGCGTATATATTTAAGTGTCGTTAAGCGGTGGCCATACTGTGCAGATAGATAAAGATGGTACCAATATTTATTTTCATGTTCCCTTACCGTCCCGGCAGGATATAAACCAGTGTAGGGTCAACTGACTTTGTACTCATCGGTTCCCCATCTTCTGCATTCTTTACAAGCTCGACTGCCTATACTTCGCTCTCTATTCAACCTCCCGCCTTTACACCTTCNTTTAAAGATGCGTTTTGCTGTCTTCGCTGTTTCTCTCACTGCTTGCAGTAAGTTATTACCTTTTTTCATTTCAATATCGGAAGCTGATCTACCTTCTGAAGTGACCACCCTCGTTTCTGCTGCGCCAGTCTCAAGCCTAGCACCTGCTCCTGTGCAAGCTGCCAACACCCCAGTCGCACGGTCCCCGATCGCTTGCCGTCTCTTGAGGATGTGCATCTAAATCCGGGAACGTCCTCGGTCACAGTGTTCATCGTGTCGACTTAACATGGATTTTTGGATCCGCTCAGTCGCTGATTCCCATGACCTCTCACATGGACAGTCCAAGATGATTGACAGACAAACTCACCTTTCTTAATCTGGCTTGCACTATTTCTCTCAGTCATAATTCTCTCGTACCAAAGTTTTAAATAGCTGCCACACGCTCCTTTGACACGCTCCAAATGTATTTTTAGAATCCTTTGGTCTTGTATCTGGCCCTTTGTTCTATCGTTCTCATTTTTGTACTCGACCTCCGAGGCAAGCGAAGCATGCTTTGCTTGTTGGACTCTGACCACTCCTTTTTTTTACTCCGATATTATTGCACCTCCTTGCTGTATCCTTAGCACNTTTTTTCTTGCTAGTTGTAGAGTTACTGGTTAATAGCTAGCTTTTCCACCTTTTGGTACAGATGCGAGTCGTTCATCCAGGGTATTGTCTTCGAATCTGAGGATTAGTTGTTTTCAGGGTAGCTCGCTCATCATGCGCTTGTCCTTTCCAGTCCACACTGATATGTTATTGGGCAAAGGAGATCAGGCCCTTGAATTTTGTATGGCGGCCAGGATCCGGCGGCCACTCTTTCCAGTTCTGACGGCAATCCCGGAACCAGACCAACCGCAACCTTGTTGCTTTGGCTGGAACGTCAACAGCACCCAATACTTTCGCAGACGCGTAGCTCAACACTAGTCCTCATATTCTCCATGGCCACAGCATCGAAGTCCTTTCCATTGAGGCCGGAATCCAAAAGTTGACAACCCAAATTGCTCAAATGCAACTGCGAATCGGAGACCTCAACGCTCAGGTTCGTCGGCATCGTGAGGTTCTCTCTGGTGCTCGAAGAATTCCTGCAGAATTTCTTCGGAAAATTTTTGACTTCACAGTTGCTTATGTCCTTGACGTAGAGGAGCGGAAACAACTGGTTCACCTGCAATTGGTTTGCAGGGATCGGCGCGATGCCGCACTTCTTTTGCATCGACTCTGGAGTGGTCCGGAGCTTCAAGATGCAGAGATCCTATTCAATGATAAGGCAATAGCTTGGTCGATGTGAATCCATCCCTAGGAACCCGAAATCAGCATCGCCGAGCTTGAACATGATCATTGCACCGACGTTGACGCACTGTGCAAGTCAGGAAACATCCAGCGCTTGATGAACATAGGGCCACTCCTGGACCACCTCTCACTGGACCGCCCAAGTACACAGTGCTTTAGGAATATTGCTGATGGTATTGGTCCCCTGGACACAGGCATGCATCGACCTTGGAACTTTATCAGACGCCTTGAACGCGATCACATGAGGATTGCATGATTGCTTTAGGGTAAGCTAGAGTGCCAACCGTGAGTTCTTTCGCTTTCTCCAACATCGAGCATCACCATCACCATCCTCCACGGCCTGGAAAGTATCCCACTGGGATTTTGTCTTCTCTCACGCAGAACTGCGTCGTCAGAATAATCAGCTCCTCTAACGTAGCTTAGGTCAAGGCCAATTTGAAGTCCCACCTGCAATTCCGAATGAATTTCGACAACGACGATTCTTTGGAGAGCCTGTCTTCGATCGCAATGTCGCCAAGAGTGAATACCGACTTCGATGACCAAATCGTAGGCGATTCGAGCGGGTATGGCGTGTCTGCGCAGGGCTTCCTCTCCAGCCACAATTTAGGTCCGATGGTCGACTTTCTCTACAGAAGATTACTCTCCAAATCTGGTCTAGAGGCTTGATTCAAATGAACCTCGTTCGTGTGTCAAACGTTTCATTGCGTTAGTTTTGGAGACCTCTGACGGTAGGAATGCATGGAAAGGCTGAGCAACAGTGACCCCACACGAAAGTCCGAGATAATCGCCAGTCGCCCATAACCGGATCGAAAGGACCTAAATCTCTCAATCTCCCCCTACCGGCCGCCTCCCGCCGGCTTGTTCACACTCGAACTCGACAAGCTGACGACGTCCCAGTGTCAGTCAATCGACATCATTGAGAGCCTACAGGTGAATTGGAGTGTCGGGAATGGTCCTAGCGGGAGTGAGAACGCCGTTCTTTACTTCACTTCTCACAAATGAATGCTCGCACCTTCGGTGAGCTCTTACCGAAGAGCTTCTGCCACATCTCCATTTGTTCTGACTTCTATAGACTTTCAGGGTCAGCGGTTGGTGTATGTACGACATCACCCGGTGCAAAGGGGTGGTCGAAGGTCTTCTCCGGTCGACCCGCGGTGTACACACTTGATGTGTGATGGATGGGTAATTCCACCGGTCTCACTGGCCAGATTAGAGCTGTATTCGAGGGCGCTATATAAGGCGCATCGAGTGTCATTCAATTCTCAATGATTTCATTCCCCCCCCTCTCTCCTAGTAGCGCGGCCTGTTCTGGGGCCGCTCCTCCAGATTGTGTCAATCTATGGAGCGACATGGGTCGGTTGGAAGCTGCTGCGGAAACTATTGTCAAAGAGTCCCTTGGATAACCTTTCAGGACCCCCTGGCGGCTCATGGTCGGAAGGTGAGTTACGGTACTCGACCTGAGTCGGACACCAACAAGTAATACGGAGTCTCTAGGACATTTCGACCAGTTCTGGAGCTATACGGGGTGGGCCTTCCACAAGGAGCTAGCAGAAAAATGTGTGTCGAGTTGCCCATCTGTTGTAAGGCTGTGTCAGATTAACTCGACCTGATAGATGGACCCGTTTCCAAACTTCGTGGCCCATTCGGAGTGAGTGCACCACTCCCTTTCGGCGTACTGATTGTTCAATGCGTTTGCTGCAGCAAACCATCATGTACGTGTATGACCCAAAGGCCTTGCATCATATATTCGTCAAGGTTGGTTGCTTCTTTGCATTGATATCTTCAAACTGATCATGGTCTACTCCGCTTCCGCAGGATCAGCAAATTTTTGAAGAAACCCCGGGCTTCCTCATGTATGAATATCATACGCTCCCCCCGGTTCTCCCTCAATGCTCATCAATTCCGTTTTAGTGGAATGGACGCGACCTTTGGCAAGGGCCTGTTTTCGACCACAGGTGAATCTTTTTCTCATCATCTGATTTCCCTGTTTGAATATGGTGGCAGGGGAGGCTCATCGAAGACAGAGGAAGATGATGAATCCAGTATTTTCCATCGCGCACATGCGCGGTTTAAGTAAGTTCGAGTCCCTGAGGTGCTTGTTGGGTGAATACTGAGCGAAATAGTTCCCATATTCTACGACGTGACGAACAAGGCAAGTACCATCTGTCTGCCTCTAAACTCTACGCATTCTCGATTTGGCTGACCTGTGGGCTTGAACAGCTACGCGATACATTCCTCCAGAAGATGGCAAACGGGCCTCAAGAGGTAAGCCGGGAGATTCGTCTCGCTGTGAAATATAGCTAACGGTCATTGCTCAGGTCGACATGGAAGATTGGCTGACTCGAACAGCGCTTGAACTGGTTGGTCAGAGCGGTTTGGGATTCAGTTTCGACCCCTTAACCGAAAACGGGGAACAGCATCATTACAGTCACTCGGTCAAGAACTTCATGTACGAATCAATTCCTTCACTTCATCAGTGCTGCCGAGACTCACTTTCGCCCACAGACCGGTTGGCGACAAACTCATGGTTGCTCGTCACTTCATTCTGCCGCTCGTTTATAACATCGGCACTCCTAGATTTAGACGATGGGTCGTTGACACCCTTCCATGGAAGGACTTGCATGAGCTTCGCGATATCGTGGACGTTATGCAAGACACCGCTGTCGAGATTGTTGAGTCGAAGAAACGAGCTATAGAAGCGGGCGACGAGGCGATTCTCCAGCAGATTGGGAAGGGTAATGATATTATCAGCATCTTGAGTACGTGTTCGTTTTAATAGCCTTCTTTTCCCATTGGCTGATATTGGTGTGCGCAGTCAAGGAGAACATGAAGGCTTCCGAGGAAGATAAACTGCCTGAAGATGAACTCATTGGTCAAGTCTCGTACGCCTCAAGATCCACATTCATTCCAATTCATGCTCATTCATGTTACCAGGAGCCTTACTTTCGCCGCCATGGACACCACTTCTAACGCCCTATGTCGGACTTTGTACGTTCTGTGCGAGAGACAAGACGCTCAAGACCGGCTTCGAGCAGAGATCAGAGCGGCTCGTAGGAAGATTGGAGGAGGCGAGTTGGGATACGACGAATTGGTTTCACTTCCCTATCTGGATGCTGTCTGCCGCGAGACGCTTCGATTGTCAGTGGTTTCTCTTTCTTGGTATGTTCTTGATCTGATAGCAACCACTCCAGGTATCCACCTGTATCGACCGTCGTCCGAGAGTACGTCACCGCCTCCAAGATTGCCAACCGTTTAGCTCATTCACTTCTTTGAAAAAGGGCTCGTGAAGATATCATCTTGCCATTCTCGAAACCGATTCGTGGAAAGGACGGAACCGAAATGCACGAGGTCTTGGTACCGAAGGGCACTACAGTCTTCCCGTCGATTCTCTCTTCGAACAGAAATCCAGATATTTGGGGCCCTGATGCCGACGAGTGGAAACCCGAACGCTGGATGGACGGGCTGCCAGACTCTGTAGCAGAAGCACGCATCCCTGGAATTTATTCTCATTTGTGCGTTCATTCTTTCCCTTGATACCAGATCTCACCCTGACCTTCGTGTAGAATGACGTTCATTGGCGGGAGTCGGGCGTGTATCGGGTTCAAATTCTCGCAACTTGAGATGAGTGAGTCTCTTTGGATGTCCGCTCACAATGTTCTTCGGATTCTGAATCACCTGTCACTCTCAGAAATCGTTTTATGCGTCATGCTTGACAAGTTTAAATTCAGTTTGCCAAAAGACCGGAAAATATTCTGGAGGATGACTGGAATTGTGAGCCCAAGTATTGAGGGAGGTTCGAAGGCGGAGATGCCAATACTTGTGTCTCTTGCTGATTAAGTCTCTTCATTCTGTCGTTAAGATTTCTCATGCGTTTCCCTCCATGTTATAGAATAAAACGAACCAGAGCTTGCACACGATGATAAACCGATAACTCATATCCTTAAGCAGATGTCGAAGTTTCGTTAACATTTGTTTGTTCTATCGTCCATACACTTCCCTTCTCCCTATTTTTAATTCCCTATTCCTTTATCTTACACCTCCGTGGTGCTCCCTTCTCAACAGTGTGGTACGTTCATCTGCCTGACAATCCCAGACAATCCCTCATGTTTTCGTTCGTTGGTCTTGGCACTCGCCCTTTCTGCCTATCTTCGTTATCCGCCGTCTTATGTCCGTCTCCGCTAATCATTTGACCTTATACAAATATGTTCCGGGTGCTACCGTGACTCATTGTTTCATCTCGGCCAACCCATCTCAAAACTTTCCTCTGAATTTTCGTGACATCTAGCTCTATGCCGCGTGTATTGCACGCCACTCGAGCCTAAAGCTGACAGTAATACGATTCATTTCGAGTACAAGTACGAAGATTCTCAAAATTGTCCCGAGGCGGCGCAAGAAGAAACAAGAACCATTACATAGTTGTGGAAAATGTAGCTTAATAAAAATACACAAAATTCAACATTACAAACAAAGGTTAGCACGGCGATCCACCTAGATACTGGACAAAATGGTATTATATTGGTCAAGAATCGTGAGCAAAGTCGTCGTATGCGCGCAAGTAGCGTCCAAAAGGGATGGGGAAGCAAGCGAATATCCCGTCAAATTCTCCACATTTCCAAGTTGCACCAAAGTATCAGCAGAGGGGTTATACGTTGGCCATCCAACGCCTGTCAACCCGGTTGATGGGTTTCTGGCAAATTCAGCCCATGCATTCTTCACGTAGAGCGAAAACGCAACTTCATCGGCCGTTGGTGCGGGGTTAGTCTGGACGGAGGCGAAGGTACCGAAGATGAGAGGAATGTCGGCACCATGGAAAGCGCGCAGATCCTGGCGAGTGTTGATACCAGGCCAGACGGCTGTAAGAGAGATGGTGTCAATGCGCGTCTTTAAAAGTAAGCAGATAACCCCACCTTGGTACTGGTACCGCCATGTTGTAACACCGTTATCATATCGACCCTTCGAAGCACTGGAGGCGCCGCAAGTGCTACCAACTTGAGTGAGGATATCCGCTCTCGCGGTCGTGATGAAAGGTGGAGCATTTCCTCCCGTCGCGAGAGAGCCTCCAACGGTGAGAGGGTCGAACTCATGTTGAGTCGTTCCGACGACGGTAGGGACCTTCAAGAAATTGCCAGTCGCCATGCGGTTTGCCCAGTCAGAGTGAATGATGATATCTAAAATACTCCAGTGAATCCCGAATCCACCCATATCAGAAAATGGGAACGTACCGTCTGTCACGAGCTTGAAAAAGATGATGTTGGCGTCTCGAGCAGCCTGGATCAAAGTCTCCGCAGATTTTCCTTGCATGCAGGTGAACTGGGCAGGTGTAGCGCCTGATCCGTATAGGTTAAAACCAGCTGATCTACAAAAGTAATATGTTGACTTACTGTTACCACAGCCGACGGCTTGGGCTACTGTGTGCCAAGGAGCGGAATCCAGGGTAGGAGAGCCGACATCGCTCAAGGCGCCGATGCTGTTGAATAAATGACGTTAGATTTAGAGCACAACGGACTGGCGGATGGGGACTTACGTTCCGGATTGCAGGATCATTCCTGGAAATAGTTTAAAACAAGAATTTGAGTACTCAAACAACGAGACCATACAACTAACACACCTTTAACTGTGGTATCCGTAGGATAGGCCTGGGCATAGATGTCGGCCGCTGCGGCACCGGCACTGTGACCGAAGATGCTGATGCGATTGGGGTTGCCTCCGAAGCCAGCGATGTTATCCTTGACCCAGTCAATCGCGGCCTTTATGTCGAGGAGACCAAAGTTCTGCGAATCCGTGGTGCTAACGAGTTGGGGGGCGTTGGGTTGACCGAACATATTGATGCGATAGTTGAATGTAACGATGATGAGGTCATCGTTGTCGTTGACAAAGTTACGACCGTTGTAGACCCCCAGGTCGCTCTGAAAGAGTATGAGATTCGAATGAAGGATAACTGAAAATGGAAAGAGATTGTCAACGTACGGCACCGAACTGGAAACCTCCACCATAGATCCAAATCAACACGGCAGTGTTCTGAGGACGGGAAGTTGAAGGAGCCCAGATATTGAGCGATAAGCAGTCCTCCGATACGGTCAGCGGTTCGTCTTGATGAGCGAACTCCAGGTAGTAATCCGTAGTCAGAGTTGTAAGCTGGTGGCAGCTGGGGCCGTACGCGTTTGCATTGAAAGGCGAGGTCCGAGTCGCAGGTAGACTAGGAGCAGTCCAACGAGCGGCGGTAGCGAAGGGAATACCCAGCCATTGGCGAACTCGTGGAAGGGCCTGCGTTCCGACAACACTACCCTGTGCAGTGCTGACAGTCAGAGTGCCCGCGGCGAAGGAGGCGGAAGAAAGGAGAGCGAAGACAAGTGCTGGTACTGTGTACATCTTGAAGACGAGCGCCTTGTCGGGTTGGGGGATCCAAGGCAAAGGGGGGAGGGTATTTATACAAAACCGTCACGGCTTCAGGGCTCTTCAGGTATCAAAATAGCAGGAAGTAAGGGGCATCTGGATTCTTTACTCCCCATACCCTTGGAGAACACCAAAAGACTAAAAGCGGTTAACCTCCGGGGCGCTTCCTAGTTCCACGAAAGTTGCATCTTGCCAGTGCCTGATGACATGTTTTTGACACCTTCGGCAGCGCTTCTCCGTCGCTATTGCTACCCACGTAAGTTCGTAGGGACGTCCGCGCATCGGGCGTGGACACAGCAGATGTACTGAGCGTTCGCGCTGGAAATCCGTGGATTAGAAGAAGAAGAGTTGAGCATACCACTTCATGAAATGCACATCCGTATCCACAGATACGATATTTATTGACAGAAAGTTGTAGCCGTCACTGTCACGCCTAAAAGGCTACCTGATGTCACCAGTAGTAGCCACGCGACCTAGAGATTTGCGATTGTTCCTTGCCAACAGTTACAAACCTTGGCCGATGACAGTCATGTCAAAGTCATGTATTACCAGAGCTGTCTAGACCTTGACCTCCCGCGCATTGCTATGCCCTGTAAACGCAGAACTACAACAACATCCCGAAATTAGTCGCGGGCGCCATAAACATGGAAACTGCATCACGCCCTGAAGCTATGTGTACCATTTGATTCGGGTTGCTACAGAACCCTGCTTTCGGGCGTTGTACGCCTACACACTTATAACTTTTTGCCCATTTAAAGCCTTCTCCTAGGACCTACAGGCGCCCGCAGACGCCTGACAACTTGTATCACGTAAATAGACACGCAAAATCAACAGAAAATGTCCGATCGTGTGCGGGACAAAAGGTTGACAATCGAATTTTAGAAAAACCGAAATCAGCCACTAAATAACGAGAAATTGCTTATAAATCATCAGCTAAACAACCACATAGTAAAATCAACGCGAACAACCAACACTCGTCCCTGCACCATACCTCAAAACACCAACATGCAACGCAGCCAACCCCAGAGAAACTAGCACACCGCGGTCCCAAGGCTCCTCCTCTATAACCGTATCAGCAACTGCCGCTCCCACCAGAAGCGCAAGCACCTCGGGACGGGGGTACGCATCGAGACTGGGACACAGACGGGGGAGGCTGAGGACTTTGGACACCAACACGAGGCTGCGAACGAGCTTCATCGAGAACCTCCCTCTCCGACTGCGCATGGCTCTGTCCACAGTCTTCCACGTCCGACTGCTCCTGAGAGCCTCGCACCTCGCGTTCCAGACGCTCATGAGCCAACCCGAGGGTCCCGGAGGCTTCCCATCATCGGGAGGAGGCGGTTGTTCGGCCGAGGGCGGCAAACTGAGCAATTTGGTTCGCTCAGAACTCGAACTCGGCGGCGGGGATCCTTGGGGATTGCCGTCCTTGGGAGAACTGGAACGTGAACGTGCCCGAGCTCGCGGGACGAGCGCATCTGGACTTCTGGTGAGGTTCGCTTCCCTGCTCTTCCTCGGTGTCGGCCGTAGAGGGTCGAGCTTGCCTTCCCGAATGGCAGTCGCCACCCGATCACATGACGGTCGACCCGATGGCGTTCGGTGGAGGAGACCCTCGAGAAGCACGATGAACGTCCGAGGAAGTCTTCGGGTCTCAAAGGCTGCGACCAGAGCTGGGGTTCCCTTGAAGCTGGATTTCAGGTCAGCTAACATTGGTCTCGGGTGGTAAACGGTGGACGGAACATACCCAGGATATTCTAAGACTTCCCGTTCTAACCGAGCCATTTTTTCCCCTTCTTGACTGCGATCAAGACTGACAGGTTCGCCATTAGCATCCCCTTCAGCAGCGTATCTAGGCGCGGCAGCAGGTCAGCTGGGGGGGAAGACAACCACAGAGGGTGAAACGCACTGGTATGGCAGTTTGAAGAAGAGCATCTTGTGTAAAATCATGCCTAAACTCCACATATCCGACTTGGAGTCGATCTGGCCGAGTATGCCAGTCTCAGGGGATGGGAGAGATTCGGGCGACGTATATTCGAGACTGACATGATGTCGGGTTAAGGACGGAAATATTGGAAAAGGATAGAACCACTTACGTTCCTGTATTTCCAGATCTTTGAAATCTTCCAGAATTAATCATATCTCGCGACGTGCCAAAGTCGGATAGCATTGCTCGTGGGCTGCAGGAGAGGGGGTATTGTGAGCATACATGATTCAGAAATGATGGTTGTATTCCCATACATAAGTCGGCCATCGTCCCAAGTGAGTAGAACATTTCCAGGTTTCAAATCCAAGTGAAGGATAGATTTGTTGTGCTACAAAGAATGGTAAGCAGCAGTTGCAGAATGAACGGTGAAGCTACAAGCGTACCAAGAAGCCCAATCCCTCCACGACATCGTGGAACAGGCTCTTCACCTCATCGGCGCTGAGCAAGTGGACGGGGGTCCACTGTTTGCCGCTCTTCCTTTGTTCCGGTCCGTCAGGCCGTCCGTATCCTTCTTTCATCATACGTTCCCGCTCTTCCGGCTTTGCACGCTGGAATGCTCTGAAAGCTCGTATGCGAGCAGAGCGTGAGTGTAGCCCACTCTCTAGAGAAACATTAACCCACAGTCAGAGGAAGGAAGTAGGAAGAGCTCACCTCGCGTGGGTGTAGTTTCGTGCGAGTCATCGATGTCGGCGTCCAGGCGACCAATTCCTTCGTTGGGGAGAGGATGGATGTGAGGATGCGCAACTCGACGGCCTAGCCGTATGTCGATGAAATCGTCGAGACTGCCGCCTTCAGCCCATTGCATGAGAACGCTGACGTAGCCGTCAGTAGAGTATGCAAAAGATAGTGGATCACTTACTGCAAAGTTGGGACACGAGGACCAAACGCCGAGAATTGAGATGTTTCCAACCATGCATGGCTAGTGGAGCGTAAGCGCAATGTCTGCCGAATCATGGTCATCGGCTTACTGGTAGGTAACGATATTCGGATGGTGAAGCTGCTCCAACAGACGAACCTAGAAACATCATCTCATTAGAGAGAAAGTTTCGATCCAGCAGGTGGGACAAACTTCACGCAGGATCTTTATAAGGTAAGAGTGGGACTCTCCGACTGCGATCTTCTTCACCGCAAAGTGGCCGAGAGGATTGCCGTCGAGAACGTGCTAGCAGAATTATTAGAAGCTGCCAAGTCGCGGGGGACATATCTCTCACCTGGCAAAGATACACAGACCCACTAGCCCCCATTCCAAGCTTGTATTCTTCCTGAAAGAATCGCTGGAAATACCCTTCCGCCATGTTGTCTGCTGGGAACGCCGAGCTCTGCTCTTCAGACGCTGCTGCTGCGGGCTCTTCATCGTCGAAAAGTGCCGGTGGACTTGCTGGTCGAGATGCCGTTTCGTTTGCTACGGCCAATAACTGGAAGTAGTTGGCCGCTCTCGCGTGGTAGGCCGGGTCGTCCGTATGAATTGACTCGACGTCATCGTCATCGTGGACATGTTCCAATTCGTCTACATGGTATAACTCCTGCTCTAGCATTGGTGGTATCGTTTGTTTGCAGTACGGACATGATCTAGGTACTCGCTTGGCCACCACCGATGACAGTGCTGAAGGCTGGTTCGACTTGCTGATCGTCAGTGCATGGGATCGTGGGTTGTACAAGACAACCTGGTTGGAAGCGTGGAGAATGGGCTGCCATTCTTGCGGGTCTGGACTCGATACCAGAGCGACTACGGCCCTCGTTGGTGAGGAAGATGCGCTGCTCATCGTGACATATTCGTGGGGTCGTGGTGGTCCGTGTTCTTTCGTGGTGAGGTCACCGAATTACTGCCGGCCCACGATGCCCACGATCATGATCATGCCAATTTGAATCAGTGGCTCTTGGTAGCGCGTCGAGGCTGTCTCCATCCGCGACCGCCATGACAGAATTTCTCGAATTCCTAGGACTACTAGGAGATGCAGACGAAGAAGTATGCCAGACCTTGGCACCAGTGTCTCTTACTCAAGGAATATAGGCAGCAACTATTGCGTTGACGGCGTTGTTGACGTCGGCGGTACGCGACGAGAAACCCTCTGTTTCCCTCGAAGAGATACACCACAAAGTAGCGACTCTGAATGGCTCCCAGTACATTGTACGTCCTTTGATTTCTTACAAGGGAAGCCTAATTTCGACGCAATGCTTAGGACGCCTTACATGCATTACCTTTGCTCCTTGAACATCCAGATCCCAAGGCTCGAGATTTGGTTGGGATTATTGGAGAGTGTAGCTCTGCCAAAGAAGCACTCATCGCCGCCCAAGAATATCTAGAAAGGCTGACTCGCAATTTGCAACGCGATTCCAACGATGAAGACGACGAGGAGCAAGAAAAGCGACCTCACGTCGATGCACTCGTCATGACCATCGATCTCTACACCTCTGGTCCGTAATGTGCTTCTCTCTTGCTGCCGCTGTACTGAAGGAGACGATAGTGATCCCCAGGCTCAGACTGCGCAATAAATCAGCCTTTGAAACCGTTGAGCCACATCTCGCGGAGGTGCAAGAAGCAGTCACGGCCGTCCAGTATCATCTAAGGCCGGACGAAGCTCCCGGTCTCCTTGATTCTATCAACTCTCTGGTTGGAACCACGAACAAGTGGCTTTTAGCCAATCCCAAGGGCGAAGACTCTAGAGAGGTATGATTCCTTCTCTCACCCCAACGACTCATCAGCCTCACATCGCTCTCTCTAGGCAGTTCTGTCGGATTTATTATCATTGGCCCTCTCATCGAGTTTCCATGTCCTCAACCTTTCGATTGCGCAGCGTACCTTTGAAGACCTCTATCCACGCTTCAAGCTTCGTCGGGGAGGGGATGAGAGCTGGAAAGAGGCCGACCAGGTCGTGCAGCGCGTTTTTGCAACATACCAAGACCTGGGTCCGAATCCGATTCAAAGGCTTTCCATCCCATCTCTGATTCGACTCGCTCATACCTCGGCTGGGGAGAGCAACGATCTATTCGCTTTAACAGAAATCCTACCTTTGATCATAGCCTCCATTCAATCCAACTCCCTAGTCGACGAATCTTTAGCTATTTTACTCAAATTCTCGTACCAAGCTTCCGAGACTGATATAAGCCCTGAAGTTGCCGGACCACTGCTGAGCATTCTCCCAGAGCTTGCAAGCGGCCATCCGGATCCTCAATTTCGACATATATCCTTCCGAATCCTTTCAAGGCTCCTCTCCAAGTCTCCTCCACCATTGCGGGTTCAGGTCCTCGTTGATCTGACACTCCACTCCGAATTCCCTCAGATGCGAGTCGCCGCTATAGGACTCGTCAAAGAGGCTCTGCTAGAAGCCCTGGCCTCGCCTACTAGCAGTCCCTTCGCCTCGCCCGAATTCATACGCGTCTTCGGACCCATACTCTTCCAGCCCAGTCCTCCGGATCTATTCCTATCGCAATCAATCACCTTGGACGAGTTCGAGGAATCACAAGAGCCGAAACGCTTGGTCGAGTGTCTTTCCTTGTACTATGTTCTTTTGGAACGAGACAAAGACAACCGAGTGAGGTCATTTCACCTTTACACTCTTCCATTCGTCTCACATATCAACCTGACAGACTGGAATTCGTGACTCGGACGTTGTCCGAAGCGTCGAGAGCAATTTACTTGCGCCACTTCGGGCGAAGCTCAAGGGCTGGGCGTCTGGGACCCAGGTATCAGAAGGTATTTTTTCGACGTTTTTTTTCGTCCGACTTGATTGGGTCGGCTCATGACTGGTGGTATATCAGGGCACGATCACGATCATCTTCCTTCCCTGTTGCCTCTCGAAATAGCTCTAGAGAGGGTAGATGCAGCAAAATCCAGTTTGAAACATTAATACCAATTTCTTCTGCTTCTGGCGCTTTTCGTAAGGACACGAGCTCGCTCTAAGGATCGGCATGATGATGATTTGCCTCCGAATTCGAGCATGAATATTCCGCGCCCAGAAGGGCGCGCGATCTTGGCGCGATCGATCGAAGCGGGGCCTATCTTTTCTATTTTTTCCTCTTCTCACACTGATCCGTGCTCATTCCGGGATACGAGTCAGTTCGCGCCGCCCCCTTCTTCTTTTCCACTTTCACTCTATCCATCGCTTCCCCGAATGGCATTGGCGGAAAGCCTTGGCCTACGCTGAAAGTTTTTTCTTCTTTTTCTTTGCTTGTCTCTCTTCCTCCGTCATGTCTGCGACGAAAGAACAGTTTGAGAAAGACGATAAGACCGCCGAAGTGGTGGATGTCCAGTCTCTGGAGAGAGCTGTTTACAAGGATAGGTGGACGCGAAGATTGCTGAGGATTGGCGTCGAAGATCGAGGTATGCAGCGTCGAAACCTTCATCGCAATGGACCCCCTGCTGACGATGGATATCTGCCCACCAGGGATCCAGCCAGTACCAGAGGAACAACGGACTGATACCCAATACAGCAAACTATTCTTCATTTGGTTCTCGTGGAACGCTAATATCTTGACGTGAGTCATGTTTTGACGGTCAGTGCGCCTGGCTAATCGCAGTACAGATTCTCCGCGGGCACACTGGGCCCAGTAATATTCGGCCTTGGACTTCGAGATACCTGCCTCACTATCCTATTCTTCAATCTACTCTGCTGTTTCTTCCCCGCATACTTGTGAGCACCTCTCTTCTCATGGCTCGTCCTCATCCTGACTAGAGGCGTCGTCTCCCAGCGCAACATGGGGCCCAAAACTAGGCATGCGCCAAATGATTGCCTCGCGATATTCCTTTGGATACTATGGCGTCATCGTACCCTGCATCTTCAACCTCATCGGAATGGTGGGATTCTCCATCCTCAACGCTATCCTCGGTGGACAGGCACTCGCTAGCGTCACCTCAAACCTCAGTTGGTCGTAAGTCCCGCTATCTCTTTCGCAACTTNGGGGGCTTTGACCGACTCTCTTATCTGGATAGCATTGGGATTGTCGTCATCTCCATCATCTCGCTGTTGGTGTCGTTTTGCGGGTATAATGTGCTGAATTGGTGAGTTTCCTCGTCGTATTGCATCCCATTTCCTGACTTCTTGGTAGGTATGAACGACTGTCATGGCTTCCCGTCCTTATCACGTTTGTGATCGCCCTCGGTGTTGGAGGCCATCATCTATCGAACCCACCTCCTGCCGAGCCAGCCACTGCTGTGTCTGTATTGAGCTTTGCCTCAACGCTCGCTGGTTTCGCCATTACATTCTCTCCACTCAGTTCCGATTTTTCAACCTACTACCGCTCAGATGTGTCCGCGTATGTACAATTCTCTCGTTCTCATGGGGCACATCGCTTACTCGAAAACTTATAGGTGGAGAATATTCTGGTACTCGTACCTTGGTCTACTGCTCCCGATTGTATGCCCCATTCCTAAACCCACAGCTAGGATATGATCAACTGATGCTTTGTAGATCACTTTGCAATGCTTGGGCGCCGCAGTCGTGGTTGCTACCCCCGGTGTTCCCGAATGGGAGCAAGGATACACAGGAGGCAATGTGGGAGGCTTGCTTGAAGCTATGCTTCACCCGACGAGGGGTTTCGGCAAGTTCCTGACTGTTCTCCTCAGCCTGTCTGTGGCAGGGAACATTGCCTCGACCTTCTACTCGATCTCTATCAACGTGCAGGTCTTCATTCCTTGGTTGGTCGTTGTGCCCCGCTATGTGTTCTCGATCCTCGCAACCGCAATGTACGTCTCGTTATCTACCATCCTCTTCAGCGATTCCACTTTGACTTGGACTTCATAACTGACTGCTCTGCTCCTTTCATTTCCTGTGACCAGCGTTATCCCATTATCCATCGTTGGCGCTCATCGTTTCTACGATGCCCTCGTAAACTTCCTAGGGTTAATCGGTTACTGGGCTTCGGCATTCGTAGCCATCATCCTCATCGAACATCTCTACTTCCGTCGAAACGACCCAAAGAATTACGAAGTAAAGGCGTGGAACGTCCCAAGTCTTCTACCCTCTGGGATCGCAGCTCTGGGTGCGGGTATATGCTCTATAGCCCTTATCGTGCCCTCGATGCATCAGGTGTGGTTTACGGGTCCGATCGCTGAGGTTACTGGGGATATTGGGTTCGAGATGGCGTTTGCGGTCGCTGGGGTTTTGTATTTTCCTTTTAGGTATCTAGAGATTCGGTGGATGGGAAGGTTATAGTGAGGGCGGTCATTCGCGATCCAGCACGGANTTTTTTGGTGGGGTTGGCAATCGGTTGCATGGGTATTTTTTCTGTTGTTGCGGGACGCGGATACCCTGCTGCTTGTTGGGTGATGAAACATCTATCCATACCCGGCTTATTAATTCAACCTGGTGTCTTATAGTGGTTCGGGCTTTCTCGACCTCCTCAGTCATGTACCTCGGGCTTCCCTTTTTTGGTAACCCCGGGTGCTCTTGTCAAGCCAGCTAAGGAGATGGCCAGGAGATAACCGCTAATCAATGCCATAACTTCGATCCTGCTGAACAATCCAACCTGTTAGAAGACATGATTATTTAAATGGATCGGGCATACGTCGAACGTATGCGGTGAGGCCGAGGCATTTAATGGCTTGTCATTTACCAAGATGGCCGCCTGGTGCAATTGGCCTGTAAGCCTCAGGCTGCAACCCCGAGGCTTGAAAGTGGTATAAAAGCGAGAGATGGGTGGCTTGTTGAAGTACCAACAAACCCCCTTCTTCATACAACTCCCATTTCAACTTATCTACTCTCAAACACTTGACTTATCAGCATGCCTTCCTGGCTCATCACCGGTGCTTCCAGAGGAATCGGTCTCAGCATTGTACAGGACTTGGTGAGGACGGAGTTTAACCATCATTTTCCCAACCGGCGCTGAATATTCACCTGCGCTCAATGTACAGCTCAAGGACGAGAGCAACTTCGTCGTTGCTACTGCTAGAAACACAAACGCCGAAGGCTTGCAAGAGTTGGCGAAGACATACCCCGCCAATCGTCTTGCTTTGATCAAGCTCGACGTTACCAAACCAGAGGAAATCGTCCAAGCTGCTGCTGAAGCCGAGAAGATCCTTCCCAAGGGATTGGACTACTTCCTTAGCAATGCTGGAATCGGTGGCCAGGCCGGAGGATCATTCGACGATATGTGCGTATACGCCTACTGCCTTTCTTCTCCTTACTTCGGGAATACTTATATTTATGTACCTTCCAGGGACCTCGATCTGTTCCTCGAGGACCTCAAGTTCAACGCCGTCGACGTCGTCCAACTGACGCGCGCCTTCCTTCCTCTCATTCGTAAATCCGAGAAGAAGAAGATTCTATACGTGAGCTCTATCCTCGGGTCCGTGACCGTTGGTGGAGCTTGGCCTGTAATTGCCAACGCCTACTCTGTCGGTAAAGCCGCTTTGAATATGTAAGTTTATCTTTCTCCCCGAAGAAATTGGCACTCATCACTCACTCCCGGGCCTTTAGGGTTGCTCGCAAGTGGGGCGCAACGCTGAAACTCGAAGGCATCACGGTCGCAGTTCTGCACCCTGGATGGGTCCAGACGGATATCGGCGATGGCATCAAAGATTGGATGGCAAAGTACGCTCCTGAGACTCCTCAAATTACGACGAAGCAGGCATCCGAGGGTGTTATCAACGTCGCGAAGAAAGTCACTTTGGAGGAGACAACATCGTTCTACAACTTTGATGGAAACACTATTCCTTGGTAATTTTTATAGAACCGTTGTAAACTTAAAGTTGGGTCGAATGCAGTTGAATTGAATAGGGATACAGTTAACGCTATTGCGTGATACACGACAGGCCGGGAAAACGTCTAGGATAAAGTAATGGCAGTCAGTTGTCATAATGCGACAAATTCCAATGCTGCGTCGACCGATCCAGGTTTAGAATGGACGATCGGCGCTTCTCGTTTATCGTCTGAAGGTTTGGAAGGGAAGCTGCCAGAGCACGAAGACATAAGTCTACGTTAGGTGAAGGCTTCGTCGCTCCGAGCGAAGGACTGCTGGTGCTGGGAGGGAGGACGTGTGTCTTGAGATGCCGTAAGGACCATCCGGGATACACACGGCGGCTCATCTCTGCGCAAAATTTATGGGTGCTTGAAGGATCCTGAGGCTGTAGCGGGTCAGTAAAGCGAGGAATGAAAGACAGGTAATACTCACATCCACCTCGACGTACGATCCTTCCGCACCGGAATAGGATGTGAATTTCAGCCGAAGCTCGACCAGCTGCGGCAACTGCGCCGAAAGCTCGTCGAGAACAACGGGGGTAAAATGGTGGACCGTAATGTCCAGGGAGCGCAACAGCTCCAGTGGCGCGACAAGCCTCGGCAACGTCGTGATGGACAACGAGACGTTATTGAGAACAAGTCGTCGGAGGGTGTCTTGGAAACGATGCACGTATGACATTGTACCCAACCCTGTGGCGTCCCGGAATCCGGTTAAACCGATCTCCAATGACCTGAGCGCGAACAGAGGAACGCAGAACACGGGCAAGGCAAAAAAGATGTCGGCACGGAAGCTTTCAGCTTTCAGTCCAACCATTCGGTGAAATTGAAGTGACACATCCTCCAGCTGTCGTGAATGCGACGCGAAAAATTCCTGAATGCCTGTGAGGTTGATATACTCTAAGCTGAGGGCGCAAAACGCGAGATGCAGGGTGGTGAGGCGAGGGAAATATCTGAGGTTGAAAAACATCGGGGATAGATCGGCCGTACCCGTTTCAGGCGTGATTACGGAGAGAGATTCGAGGGTAGAGACGTGGCGGTTAATGAAAGGGACGAGTTGGGAGCACATCGGTTCCACTGGGTTTGTCGAGTGATGTGAGGTGAAGATATGGAAAGTGAGTCGTGAAAGGCGAGGAATAAAGAGGGAAGGCGTGAATAGTCCCTGATAACATTCGAGCGGTATCCAGAGAGATAGGGAGCGCAAAGACATCGAATAACTGGGCCATGCCGACTTCAACGACGGTAAGATGCGCTTAAAGGCATCCACATCGTCGTTGAGATGGCAATGAATGTCCAAATGCTCTAGGTTCTTCAGACATCGCAGGTTTGTTAGACCTTGGCGTGCCTTCTTCGAATGAACCTTTGGGCTGTGTTTTCCAAGGCCTGCCCATGAACGCTTTTCGCGGTGAGCGGGAGCAGCATCAGAGTAGGGCCGGAGATGAAGCACTGTGATCAATTCAGCAGCTCCCGCATCGCTGAAATGAATGAGATATGAGATACAAATGCAAGAAGGAGAAGGCGCACTTGAGCTCAGCCAGCTTCCGCTGAACGTCGACGTCTTCAATTCCGTGGATGAACATCGTCACAGGCACAGTGCGGGGTAAGAAGGGTAGAAAGTGGTTGGATCTATCTCAAGACATTCCAACGAGCTGATTTAACGGGCACGAGACACCCTTCATATTGCCTGAAGTGCTTAATTAATTTGCTGCCATATTGTCAACCCTGTTCCCAATATGGTACAGTCTCTGCAGCGCTTGCCACTGATGGATAAATGCTTTGATTTTGACAGTGAGGAGCTCCCGTCCATTGCCTCGAGGTCTGTGCTCGTGATACCTGCTCTCCCAGTAGGCTGGTCGGGACCAGATCGAATGTCTATCGATCTGTCATGGACACTTAGGGATTAATGAAAACAGGTTCATGGCAGCAAGCACCCACCATTAGGTTTATCCAAATATTTCTTGTATGCATGTGTACATGATAGGTCATGCGCTGCCTTCAAAGGAAAATAACGGCTGAATGACGAGGAGGTCGTTCCGGAAAGGCCGCGCCACATTTAGTCCCCGACAGCGCCGGTGGTTCTGCCATCACCTGATAATTCAGGCGGGACCATCTTTCCGCATCTCCCGCGCCAGCTCAAACGCCGAAAATTCGAAGCTTCGCGCATTCTTGTCATTTACAGTGAAAGATCGTAAGTGATTCCATCTCCCGGAGCAGAGCCACATACTTATACCAATTACTAGTCTACCCGCGGACGGCGCCCTGCTGTTTGCAGCTCTTTGATTTTTGTCAATCATTTTTGGCAAGCTTGCAACCGGGCCAGCCTCAGAGGCTTGGGCTCCCTCTCGCAGCAGCGGTAGAGTCTCTAGACCTTGAGGACTCAAAAATTCGCTGGAGCAGGTGCCCCAGGTACTCACTTCTGCAGAATTCTGTGCCTGGCAGTAGTACGTGGGTTGGGCGCTCTTATCTCTTGCCATCATGTCAGCTGTCTCCCGTTGGAAACCGCCAGCGGCGGGTGCGCTTTGACGCTGGTAGGCATCTTCTCACTCAACCACCACCATCCCGCCTCACTCTCCCTCAAGACAATGTCTATCGACAACACCATTGTCTCGTTGGATGATACCGACCCACGAATCCAATGGAGCGGCCCCTGGTTCACGACCTATGATCTCCTTGATGACGTCGGACACAGGGGAACACCATTTTTGAACTCATTGCATGGCATTAACACGAATGGAAGTTTGACCTTCTCTTTTTATGGTGCGTGTATAGCCTCATGTTTTCTGAATGTAGAAATTAAGCTGAAATGTCGACAGGCAGAATGGCGTCCGTCTGGGGAACAGTAAGACCGCGCAACAGCACTCGCGGGTCGGATCCAACTTGGCAATGCCTCGTCGATGGAACGGATATTGGGACTGCCTGGGAGTATCCAGATGGTCCTTACAGTAACTACATGTACTGCTATGCAAAGAACTTGCTCGAGGGCAATCACACTCTCCAGTTCAACGCCATCGTTCAATCCGAAACGCTATATGTCGATCAAGTCCAGTACCAGGCATCGGCAACGGCAGACATCGGGAACGCCTGGACGGAAGTACGCTCGCGCGATGGAAGGATCAAATATTCATCTGGTTGGGAACTGGACGATGATAGTTTTCGGACGTGGACGTACGCATCGGGCGCTTGGTTAACCTTTGACTTCAATGGTGTGTATTTTTGGATCCCGCTTACGAATTCCACTGAACCTGCATGCCTTCCCCTCTTAGGCACGGGTGTCATTTGGGGTGGCTACACTCCCGGCAACGACGCTGCTACTACTGGAATGGCGCAGTATATGATAGATGGGGAGGAGCCCCGGAAGAGCTTTGAGATCCCCGCACGCTCTGGCTCATGGAGCAACCAGCTTTACTTCAACGTCACTGGATTGAAGCCAGGTCCACACCGTTTGACAGTGTTCAACGCTGGGAACGACACCACGACCGCCCTAGGCCTTGCCTACATATATATGAAAAATGGTTCGGCCGACGCCCCGAGCTCGAAAGGACCCTCAGCCAAAGTGATTGGTGGAGCTGTGGGCGGTAGCCTCGGAGGGGTACTTCTCGCTGTGCTAGCCGTCCTGGCCGTTATCTGGCATCGGCGTCGGAAACGGCAGCGAGAGCAGGATGCGTCATCCATGGGTGGGACGACCCTGGGCAAGGCGATGTCGATTACTTCTGCCAGCACGGGTATCAAGGAGCAGCACACTCCAGGATCTCCGTCACAGGGACCATNGGGGCCAGCCTGCCAGTCTCCTCTCCCACCAGCCTTCGGTCATCTCTTCGAATGGTCCTCACTCCCCCAGCACGTTTGTCGCTCCTTTAGGCCCTTATCAGCCTAATACATTCGTTACCCCTCCTACCGGTCCGAACCAGCCTACCAACATTGCCTTCCCTCCTGGCCCCAACCAACCCACCATGTTCGTCACTCCTTCAAATCCTAACCTTCAGCGAGGCCCATCTTATGGCGCTGCATCCAGCGGCTTGCAACCACCCGCCTCATTTGCTGCTGCATCCAGTGGCTGGCAACCACCTGCCTCGTTTGCTGCCCCACCCAGCGGCTTACCACCTCCCTCATTTGCTGCTGCGCCAAGTGGCATGCAACCCCCTGCCTCGTTTGTCGGCGCCGCTGCGGGGGGACCTCAGCAGAATGTATGGCCGACACCATCGGAAACGCCGGTCCAACATATGCAAGATGGCAAACCCGACGAGGCGGATTATAACCCTTACCGATAATGGTCCGACGCCCGAACTTTTGTGTGATACAAGTGTGATATGATAATCTAGCTGTATTCTACGTATTTATTCCAGTGGGAGATTGTAGGATCGCGACCTAACGAAGTAAAGACCCTGGACAATGATACCCCTTGGTAGTCTGTCAATACGAAGAAAGAATTTCCTTGCTTGAGATCCCAGAATACGCTCGCTCGTCGTTTTTCTCAGATCTCCTCACAGATTTATTGGGAAACGAACACCCCTTTTGTTCGATGTCACGAACACGCTCCGTCACATGCACGACTGTGACCTCTCGCGTCATGCCTTGTCGCTCCCCCTGATTGGGACATTGTGTCTGCCTTTCTACACTGCACTGTCCTCCTGCCAATGTTTGAATATCGAATGATATCGAGTTCAAAATGATGCTATGGTTGCTTTCAATGGGTCCTGCGGTAGTCGTCGACAATCTGGGCAAGAAAGGAAAAGAATCGGTGAGCGACGAAGCTTGGATCACACGAAGAATTAACTCATCCATACTCCGCATTCTATGTTTTTAGTCGTCCATATTGTTTTACATTGCATGTTGCAAAGTGCTGTCTGTGGCTTGCAGCGTCGATCAGATGTTACCGGCCGACGTTGACATTTCTTCTGGTGGGGTCGCCGGAGTCGAGGCACGGCTATTGCGGGGAACCTCGGGGACCAGTGGCCATCTCCTTCCTCTCCTCTTGAACAAGGGATCTCCATGCACCATCATGGCTTCGAAAAGTCCAGAGGGGAACCGAAAGAGCGACACTTCACTCAATGACTAGCAGTTGGTTGGGGAAGTTGCTATCGCTGTCAGACGCTGATCACTGATCAGAGGAAGTGTGTTAGCTCCTACCGGTTGTTTGGCTGACACAGTCAGAAGAAGGTTCGTTGAATTTCCGGATTTGANTTTTTTTTGCTGAAGAGAGTGGCTAAAAATCTCTTTCGCAGAAAAAGCAGGGCAAATACAAGGGACACTATCGAAGGTGGTGTAATCTAACCCACTCTGTTAGCTCCACTGACTTATATGATAGCAGTGTTCATGGCCGCAGCGGCCAAGCTGCCCTACAGAAACGTCGCACTCGAAGAGCGTAAGCCACACACATTCCTTTGATACCCATCCCTGACTGAACTCTTACCCTCTAGTTCCAGAACACCTCGAAGAAAATGGCTAAATCACTCGCGAGCTGATCTTGCCATCTAAGAATCCCAAAACTGCCCTGGGACTCGTCGTTCTGATGAGCGTTCCATTTGTCGATTCTGGCAAGAAGAGAGCCAATGCTAACATCCACACCGCCCGGCTCACTTGCACCTCATTCAACGCGCGATACTATGCGGACAGACACTGACCTAAACCGGGACCCGAGGTTCCCAATGAGATCGCGGTATAAGAAACCGATGACGGAATGGGACTGGGCGTATTTACGGCCAGGATTGTCTTATAAACCCCATAGGATCCTACGGGATATATGAAGCCCTCCGCCCACTCCCGGTCGTGCACCTTTGACTCGTTCTTGTTTTCTCGCGTAAAATCTAGCAAGACGCAGGTGCTTTGCGATGCCGTCCTTGAACCCTACGTCAAGCTTGAAGAAATCCCGGCAAACGGCTGTCATCTATCACACTGTCAAAGAAAGCTCGTCGACAGTCGGCAGCTCCTTGAGCTCCCTTCTTTCTCTGAGTCAATGTGATGACGGTGAGTGCTAGTTATATCCTCACAATACTAGGCCTTTTAGCCTGACATACTCTCNTTGTTTTTCCTCGACCCCCAGACTCACGCCAGAGGTGCGGGTCGAGCAGATAGTGGGTCGAGCCACTGGTGTCTACCAAGCGTCATCGCTGGTGGCCTCTCTGCTTCTCCGCAGATGTTTGTTAGCCTTGGGTACCTTTTCGGAAATGCGTGTCTTGGTGCGCGCTTTGGTTTACAGGGGATTATGGCAAGGAGACTGGACACACAATTTTAGTAGTACGACAAGTAAGCATCTTTCGTTGTTTTGGAGGTGACCATGGAGCGTGTACTCCGTCCAACCCTCCAGGTTTTCATTTCCTTTTTTTTTTCTTACACTCTCCTTTCTAACCTTCACGTAATTCCATCTAGTTGTACTGACTGTGGTCTTCGTCGAGCTCATAGCGTAACCTACCCTGCTCCAAATTGGCCAACGTGTACAGTCGAGAGAATTTAAATGACTTGCGGCCATCTTGTTGTTCCTCGGTGTAATTGTAGGGAGGCTGGTCCTCGGGCAGCTGGGTACTGCACTAACTATTGGAGCGGGTGTGTTTAAGTCTAATATCATTAGGATCGAATTGCGATTTGGTGGCTGTTCACTCGGGGAATTCAGCGAGCATTCCAATACCTTGACAATCTAGATTTCGGAGAGGATATGCCCGCTACTCTAGTAGCGGGTCTTTAGTACCCCCCCCTTGCTAGATTACGTCAGAAACACGTCAGTGTATGGCATTTACCTCTCACGCTATATTTGCCCTCTCGTTTGGTATTTTCTCGACTACTTGGGTTAACTCGTGTGCGAGTGCATGTCCCTGCTGCAGGTCAGCAATTGTATGTAGGTCTCTCACAGCTCACATCGCGCATCGCGAATCCTGGCTGGATTTTATTTTGACGAGTAAACAAGGTACAACTTGTGGGTGCTTGTAGGTGCCTTTGAGAAAAAAAAGACCAGTGTTCCCAACCGCCATTTGGTCATCCGTCCTCAGGCTCCCCTCTCCCGAGCGCGAGCGCGAGCACGGCGTGCGTCAGCGAGCGCAGCCACAAAGCATGAAGGGAGTCTCAGGAACAGCAGGGATGAGCATATAAAGTAGTGATAAGATCTTCATTCCAATTACAAGGTACAACCTAGTATGTCAACATCCAAAGAGCGAGCTCTAATGTTGGCGACCCGAGTAGCGGGCGTTGCGGCGAAGCCGGCTTTGAGGGTTATTAGAATATTGTTATAGACTTCCTACCGGACATACATACTCCCTTTAGACAGCCTTTCGAATCAGGATGTCAAATTCTACGGGCTGTCGACTGAAAGACTGACTCACGCTCTCTGCCACTTGCCCTTATCCTCGCCTTTGCCTCTATTTGCTTTCAAAGGCTGCTGCCAAACAGCCGTTTGCGATTATAGGCTTGCTTTCCTCGGCTCCCAGAGAGCATGGAGGGCTCTCCGAATTTACAATAATGCGGGCCACAACGAACGTTGATCGACCGATTTGAGCTCGACTATGTGAATAAGAGGCTGACGGCCATCCCTCTCTTCCTCTCCTGTGCCACCTCCATTCTCGCACTTGTCCTCAGCGTCCAGCACCAGGTCTGCCACCATTGATCAACCGTAACCGCCATCTTACCGTTTTCGCCATCCTTCATGAAGACGGCATCACAAACCTTAACAGCTTGTAAGCTCATAACGATGCCGTCATGCAAACACCTCGTGCCCTTCAGCACTCACCTTGACACCAATGCCAAAGGAGCCCGCTAAGACTCGTTTCAATCGCCATTTCTATCATCCATACCCGCCACGGTCCAGCAGTGGTAGAGGTGTTGAGAATGGGCAAATTGAAGGGCCAACAACGGCATCAGGTCGCCAAATTTCCCGACATCGACAATCATCTTCCCGACCGATCCAAGACGAAACACGTCAGGGGGAAAGCAGCGATGACCTGACGGTTGGGCCATCGCTGTACAATGCATACCCTCTATCCCCACGAGCTCATCCTCCACACGTACATTCAGGTGCGGAACAGCTTGCTACTCGAGTCTATCCCTGGGATTAGACCAACTATTCTCCCATATGCTGATGCCACCATTGAAGGCTCAACACCATCGCTACAACCATCACGACCAAGGGCATCATCTACAATGAACGTTGCACCTCAGCACCAGTGGCCCACCAACGATAGAGCACAGTGGGACCATGGGCAGGCCATCGAACCATGGCTGTACAATGCACAGCATCTGCAACCATCATCCATGTCTCTCCGTGCACCATTGCAGGCTGGGCCGTCCTGTAGCCATTCCTTCTTCCCGGGTGCACATGGTTTTCACATGGGGGAAGTATACTTCTTCAACGGAGGAAACGCCACAATAGTCAAAGATGGTGTGTCCTTGATTCTTGCTTCCTCGACAATAAATTGCTGAGATTTCTGCGTCAGAAAATTGGCGATTCAACGGACTTCCAAAGCATCCGGATACAAGTGGAAAACAGGCCGAATACCTACCTAACAGTCGGAAGCCAGACGTCGAGCAGTCATTCGAATGGATCTCAAGATTGACGGACCTCGTCTTGTGTATTCATGGGCCTGCCGGTATTGGGAAATCCACAATCGCTCGCCATCTCTCGGACGAGCTTCGGTCACTTGGTTGGTTGGGCGCCTCGGCTTTCCTGGGTGCCTTTCCGACTGATACAACANGGGCTGAGACGGTAATCAAGACGCTAGCCCATGAACTTGGTAATATCCATCCTCGAGCAATACCGAAGATCGTGGAAGCAATAAGCCAGTGTCACGCCACCTCGCTGGAGAACCATCTTGAGGGGTACATCCTCGAACCGGTGCGATCGCTCCGCCATCCGCGTCCACTCATCATCATTGTCGATGCCATCGACGAATGGCAGGATCACCCAAGGTTTATCAAGTCCCTTGCTCATCTCAACTCGGAGAGCGCTATTGTCAAGTTCA